>VOSG01000019.1:0-34152 GCA_009761265.1 Halicephalobus sp. NKZ332 | reverse complement strand
AAAAATATTATATAAAAATACAAATCGGAAATTCCAAGCTCTAAATTAATCAAAATGATGTGTAACTCCCTGTCAAATCTTGATTCAAATTGAAATCTTAATCCAAGCCAATACCTTAATCCGAACTGAAATCCTAATCTAATTCTAAATCCTGATCCAAATTGAAATCTCCTTTGTCAAGTTGTCCTTTGCCTGCTAGTGTATGTATAGTCTGAAGCAATTTTTAATCCTTTTTAATCTTTTAAATTGAAAACCATTAAGAATGACTGTCGTTAATATTCGAAATTAGAGAAGGACTTTTTTGGATTTGCTGTAATTCTTCTCAGATTGTTAAATGTAGTCTTTTATCGGGATATGTTTGGATTTTTGAATATTTGATTTATTAATGAAAACCTCTTTGTTAGTAAGGACAGCTGCACTTAGACCGAAATTATGGAGTCTGTCGATGAATGTTCTGTGGATTCGGGAGTAGTTGGAGTCTTTGAGAATTAATTTTGCTCCCTGATTAATTCTTTTAATTAGAATCTTCCAGAACCCAATGGAAAGATTTGAAACTGAAAATTTCTGTCGAGAAGATTTTTTAAAAATAATTATTTTTGATTTTATTGATTAAAAAAGAACTATTCTCAAGAAGAAAGTATGAAATCTCCATTATCTCCCCTATCAGTTCTGAAAATTCCTGTCGAGGAAATTTCGCAAAAACAATTATTTCTGGTTTTTTATTAGTATGATATTGCGACATTGGCGCAACGGAAAACCGACAAATATGCAAGTCTTTTTAAGTCGGACTGAATTAAAAAATCGTCCGTAACATTAAAATTGCATATGAAAAATTTCTCTGAATTAAAAAATATTTTGTTTTTGATTTTTGCGGCTAATGACGAAGACAATTTTTTCCTAAAGTCACTAAAAAATAAGATAATAGGAGTGCCATCCTCGCATTTTAGAATTAAAATTTTTCTGAATTAAGAAATCAAATTATAAATTTAGAAAAGAGATTTTTTTCTTGTTGTGAGAATTTAAGAAATGAAAAAAATTGTTCTTAGTTTCGAGATTTTTGAGAAGTTGGAAAATCCACAGGGAAATTCTGCTTTTTCCGAAAACAATCGTGAATTAAATACGAATCGAGCAGAATCTTTTACTTTCTTACTGTACCTTCTTAATACTTAAAGTCCACATTATTTACTAACCATACTGCCTCAGAAACACAGAATCGTTATTTTACGAAACTATCCCGACAAGAATTCTTTTAGTCTTATAGAAACTGCCCAAAGTCCCGGTTGTAATTCTTTGTCTCGAAAGTCAGAATGTCCTGAAAAAGAGATGAAAGAGTATCTGGACTCATTTTGACTTTTTGACTTTCGTTTCAAGAGTCGAAATGGCCTCGGCGAAATATGGGAAAATATTCCGACTCATCTCAGTTTTCTGAATTTCGTTTCAAGAGTAAGAATGTCCTTAGAAGGAGATAATATTTGGACTCATCTTGACTCTCATCTACACTTTCGTTCCGAGAGTCGGTTTCACGGTAGTCTGGGAATCTTCTTCTCGAGCAAGAATTTGTAATTTTATCTTGCTCCCTTTTTCCAATAGATAATGAGTTCTTTTTTGCAATTTTTAACATCTATTCTAATCTTTAGCCAAAGTTCCTTTTTCCATATAAATATCCCCGTTTCTTAAAAGTAATCTCTAGAAAACCTAAACTTCCCTTGAATAAATTAACCTATTAACCATGATAATTATTTAAACCTTTAAAACTTGAGCTTTGGACGAATGTCAACGTTAAAAATTCCAAGGCAGGCAGCTGGCGGTGCTCGTCCTTTCACGTCCTGTTAGAATTCAAAGGGAGCAGACTGAGCCAGAGTTGCTTGTCATCAAAATGGTGAATGGTGTTGGGCCGGGGGAAGGGGAAAGGTTCCTGCACCAGAGAGAGAACAAAACGCAAAAAAAATGTACGCGCACATTAGTTTCTCTTATGTTTGTTGTGTTTTCGAATTTTTGGCCGTGTTAACTTGAAAGTTATATTTATTCCTTTCCTAATATGTCTTGGTAGGTTACGGAACGAGTTCCGGCTTGGGCACTGCGTCCTCAGGGAAGAGTTTGGACTTGTTTTTTCATATAAAACTTTGTTTTTTTTGCAGGCATTTTATTTTCGCCACTTTTTACGTTTTTAAAATCCTTCATTTATGTATTATTTATATTTTTAAGCATATTTTCTCGCAATTTAATTTAGTTTTTTTAAATAAATTCTTTAATCTCCATTGATTTTATACATATATGAAATCCATTTTCCGCCAAGTTTTTTATACTTTGGTCCTATATCCCTATGTAAAAGTCTCCTGTTTTCCCCATGTTATTTGTTTTTGATCCTTTTTTCCTACACAGAATTGCACACAATCGACCAAAAACCTGAAAAAAAGAATCGCGTCCTTATCTTTTTTGACATTGATGGTTTTCATTTCTTCTTCTTTGAAATTTTCTCGACAAATTACTTCTCAAACTTGTTCAGTGTGTTTTCTGCAGACCTGGATTAATATTAAATCCTTGCATATTTCACGATTCGTTTAGGGTTTATAAGATAGAGGATTTGAAAAATTCTAAAAAACGATGTGGATTTGTTTACTTTATGGGATTTTTTGTTTTTATTTTCTTTAAATTCTCTACGATTTATTTTTCAAAGTTTTCTACGACTACAAAGTCTTCCCAGAAGAATAAAAAAAGAAATTTCTAATTCACAAATATTGTACGGAGTTTCCCTATTTTCTTTACTAAAATTATACGAGGTTGCATTTATTCGATATCAGAAAGACTATGAAATTGAAAACGGCTTTGATGGAAAATCCAGTGTTTGAAGATTTCTTTTTATGTCTTGCAAACGTCTTAAGCTTTAGGGTTGTTCCAAAATTGAGTTACAACTCTCGGCGTTCCATTCTAAAAGTAGTTTGATCCTTGGCATTTCGTTTTGGATGTATTTTAATTTCTGATGCTCTGTTCCAAAATAGGCTATAGTTCCTGGTGTTCCATCCTAAAATTAGTTCTTAATTCTTGGTGTTCTGTGCCAAAGCACATTCAGCTAATTTTCGAAAGAAATGTAAATTCTTTCCCCTGGTGTTGGAGAGCTAGTTCAATTTCCCAGGAGTTTTTGATTATAAATTGCAGTTGAATAAGAAATCATTAAAATTTATCTACTCTTTGTTGAATTGGAGTTTCTTCGAATTTGGACTTTTTAGTAGAACTCAACTTGTTGCTTTTTACGACCTTTGTGACGTTTGAATTTTTGTATCCAGAATTTTGCAGTTTTCAGCGTCAGACTACATTTCACATGGAACTTCTGTTTGAGACCTTTTGAGGGAAATGCCATTCTGAAAATTTCCATTTAGTAATTTTAATAACCGGACTTTCATGGAAACTTCTAGAATTTTCTAAAATTCAGCAGGAACTTTCGAAACGAGAATTTTTAATCTAGGATCCCAAATTCGTAGAACATTTCAGGAATTTATATCGAAGTGCTTTGATAATGATTTTGGCCCTTCATTTTTTGTACCAATATGGAATTTACAAATACTACTTTTTAAAACCTGTCGTGACGAATGTATTCTTAAAAAATCGAGTTCTTGTAACGAAAACTTGTCCAATACAGTAATCAAGATTTCAGGGCTCCAAACTATTATAATGAATTAGCAGCTACATATTTTATCGATTAATTAGGGTTTCCATTAATTTTCAAAAATCATGGAGGAACTACTGGATTCTGGAGGCGAGAAGGTCTCCATGGAAAACTTTGCCTTGATCAGAGTTCTAGGAAAAGGAGGTAATTCTGATTTTTTAATGTTAGAAAATGTTGGGTTTTACACATTAATTTCCAACTTTTTTATTTTTTGAGTTAAATTTGATCTTTCCAGCATACGGCAAAGTATTTCTGGTGAGAAAAGTCGGGGGAAATGATAACGGTAAACTCTACGCGATGAAGGTCCTCAAGAAGGAAAGGGTTGCTCACAAGCAGAAAACTTTGGAGCACACTCTGGCCGAGAGAACTGTACTGGAGAAATTGAAAGGGTTGCCGTTCTTGGTGAACATGGTTTACGCTTTCCAATCACAGACGAAGCTTCATATTGTCATGGGTAAGTAGTTGTTGTTTCCACAGTATTTGCTTAAAAGTCGATAATTTTCCTATTCTTTAAAGTATCTATTTTATTTACAATGTTGTAATTATAATTTCCAGAATTCGTCGGAGGAGGTGAATTGTTCACTCATCTCTGTAAAAGAAAGCAGTTCGACATCTCCACAGCCAGAGTCCTTCTTGCCGAACTCGTGGCTGCTCTGAATTTAATTCACAGAGAAGGAGTGCTTTACAGAGATTTGAAGTTAGAGAATATCCTGTTGGATCAAGATGGCCACATAAAGTTGACTGATTTTGGGTTGTCAAAAGAGTTGAAAGAACAGAGAATCGCAAATTCTTATTGTGGTGAGTTTTGAGTTACGATAATGAGTTGAAATAATTGAGAAGAAACTGAGAAATTTGGAGATTTTGGTTATAGAAGTGATATTCTTTTCGGAAAGAAATACGGAAGGTTTTCATACGGTTATCCAAAAAAGATGTGGTTTTTCCCTTGCCGATAAAGTCCTTGTAATAATATTTCTATTCCAGGAACGATCGAGTACATGGCCCCAGAAGTCGTGAAAAGAACGAATCGAGGCTACAACGAGTGCGTCGACTGGTGGTCTCTCGGAGTCATCGCCTTCGAGCTCGTCACTGGGTGTTCTCCGTTTACTGTAGATGGTGATCAGAACTCGACTCACGATATTGCCAAGAGGATTTTGAGTAAGAAAGTTCCATTTCCGAAAAACATCGACGAGCAAGCGAAATCTTTCATTTCTGGGTTACTGGAGAAAGATGCTGTTCAAAGACTGGGAAGCAAAGGAGTTGAGGAAATAAAAAAGCATCCATTCTTCAAGGGAATAAACTGGGAATTCGTGGAACAGAAAAAATTGCCTCCACCGATCAAGCCAGTGATGTCGGGGAAGATGGACTTGAATAATTTCGCTCCAGAATTCACGAATCAAGCTCCGTTGTTTTCGCCGGCCGAAAGTCCCCCAGATTACAAAGGAATTTTCAGAGTGAGTTTTGGATATGAAGTTAAAATAAATTTCAACCTTGAGATGAAAACAGAATTAAAGTTCATTATCGAGCTTAAAATTCCCCAAAGATTCTTAATCTTTTAATTCCAGGGTTACTCCTTTGTCTCGCCTTCTGTGATATTCTCGAACAACAACCCCATTGGAGAAGAATCTCTCGAGGAAAGTGTGAAATTGTTGAAGAAGAACTCTTCTTTCTTTGCGAAATATGAACTCGACATAACAGAGTCGGGGTACCTGGGGAGAGGGTCGTTCTCGATGTGTCGGAAATGCAAGAGATTTGAAGACGGAAAGCTCTTTGCTGTTAAAATTATTTCGACGAAATGTAGTCATCATGCTGTGAGAGAAATTAGGATTCTTGATCACTTAGGATTCCATGAGAACATCGTTCATGTTGAGGAAGCTCTATCTGATCCTCTTCATTATTACATTGTCATGGAATTGTTGGAAGGAGGGGAACTGCTCAAGAGACTCAGGAAGTTAGAGAGATTCACAGAGACCGAAGCTTCCAGGATCATGACCCAGCTGGTCAGTGCGGTCCAGCACATGCACTTAAAGGGCATTGTTCACAGAGATTTGAAACCTGAGGTAAGTGTGGAAAAAGTTTAGAATTTAGAAGTTTTATGAGTAAGGAAAAGATCATCTTTTTCGGGGAGACATAAGAGGATTTGTACTTTGTTTCGAAAAGATATAGAAACTTCTTGGATATGTTTTCCTTATCAATGAAACCCCTGGCTGCATTGTTATAATTTTCTCAACTTCAAACTAATTGTTTCTTGACAATTACATTATAACATCATTTCCAGAACATCTTGTTCGAAAATGAAGGTCCCGATGCAAAACTACGGTTGATAGATTTCGGATTTGCCAGACTCCTGCCAAACTCTTTAGAACAACTTTCCACCCCATGCTACACCCTACAGTATGCTGCCCCAGAAGTTATTGAAGTCGAAGACGAGTTGCCCCAATACAATCAGCAGTGTGATCTGTGGAGTCTAGGGGTCATCCTGGTAAGTTGAAGTCTTCAAAGATAAGTGTAGTTGCAGTCATTCAGGAATTTTTAATTTCGGATTTAAAGAAACTCGAAAACCAACTTTCCACTTTTCTTGAATTTAAAAAAATTGATTTTTCAGTTCACTATGCTGAGTGGGAATGTCCCTTTCCATGCCAAGACCACTACAGAATCCGCTAACGACATTATTGCCAGAATCAGATTAGCTGAATTCTCGTTCCAAGAGCCAGTTTGGGAAAGTGTCAGTTCTCAGGCAAAGGATCTCATCACCGGACTTCTTACTGTGGATCCGAAAAAAAGACTCACATTAGGTCAACTGGCCAAACACAAATGGCTTACACCTTCATCCGGAACAGAATCCGTCAGAGAATTACAAACTCCGACAATCTTGCCTTCAACTGCTGACGATACTTTTAACGAAACCTTCAACGCTTTCAAAGTGTCGTTGAATGACGGATTTTCTTTGATGGATGTAGATAGCGCTCCGTTACTTGTAAAGAGACGAGGATTAAAGAGAAGAAACGAAAACCCGGATAAACCTGGTTCCGGGTCATCCTCGAGTTCGGCAGGAACAGGATCTGGAAACAGAAAAGTATCAGTCCAGTTCGACCAATCCAAACTTGCTCCTGTTCCTGAAGCTTCTGAAGCAGATTCTCGTCCAGGAAGTTCAATGTCATCCGGAAGACCTACAACACTGCAAATAGAAAAAATGGATACTACTCCATTATCTGCCTTCTTGGAATACAGAGACCCCATCCCTCCTTATTTAAAATACAGTAGAGACGTCGAGCCAGATCCTGAATTAAACAACCATCGACGGGTCAGTGGAGGTAGCGACGGGAGTTCAGGAAGCAGTCAGAGTGGGGGCAATCAATAATAACAAAAATTATCGGAATTTTTCATCATCATAGAAAAAGTTAGAAAATTTATTGAATAAAATCTATTAAACTTTTGGAAGAAGTAATTTTCTCATTCTTTTTACAACTTCGTGGATCGGGATCCCTACGATGTTGAAGTAACAACCGTTTACGGATTCTACGAAAGCCGAAGCTCTGTGTTGGATACCATATGCCCCGGCTCGGTTCATGTGTTCTCCGGACTTGATGTACTCCTTGTAGACCTCGATAGGGAAATCTCCAAACTTAATTTTTGTTTCGACGTTGAATTTCTCCATCTGTTGTTTCTTGTCAATTAAAGTGACTCCAGAAAAAACAGAGTGCCACCGGTTATTTAGTTTCTTCAAAATCCGTAGAGCATCGTCAGAATCTGCCGGTTTCCCGATGATTTCATCATCGATAACAACTACAGTGTCACAAGCAATTATGACATCGTAGTCTGTCTGAAATCAAAAGTCACTCGAGAAATAATGTTAAAAACTAACCTTGTTTTTGTTCAGAACATCTGCAACTTCCAGAGCTTTGCCTTTCGCAGTTTCTTCCACAAATTCAGCCGGAGGCAAAGTCTTCGGGAGGTTCTCCTCGAATCCACTAACTACAACGAGGGGATCGATACCCTGAAGAATTATTTAATAAGTTAAAGTAAGTATGGACCTAAGTTATTCACTTTTACAATTACTATCTCAATTGTAACTTTTAAAGATTTAAAGAACATTCAGAAAAGTAAAACTCACCAGCTCTTTCAACAACGTCAATCTATTCGGTGACTGACTCGCTAGAACGATCTTTGCCTCTTTAACTTCATTTTCTATGGTCAAAAACCAAGTTGACTTCATCCTAGTCTAAAATTGCTTACAAAAAAACAACTACAAAAAGGTAAAATAATTGTTTCGAACAATTTCCATTCCGTCAATTTTCATTTTCAAAAATTCATTGACAATTAATTTCCCAAAGAAGGAAAAGCATCTTTTTTACTGAGAACAATTGTTTGATGAGATTGAGAAATATATCCTTTAACTTTCCCATCTGAAATAAGACCCGCAACAATGTTACCAGCTTCGTCGAGATCAGCTATTTCTTCTCCTGCCGTTTTCAGACAATGAAGGAACGGCTCGAGTTTGATATGGAAAGAACCGTCGTTGAGGATCTCCACCAACTGCTTGAGTAAAGCCAAATAGGTAAGGGAAATCAGTTTTTCCAAAATCAAAAAAATCCCACTCCTCATGAAAAAGTGGGAATGCCTCGCAAGACCCCTTCTGTAGGTTTCGATGTCTCCGTGGCTAAAACATCCAAAATTAATCACTGTTGGAGAAATAAATACTTTTACAAGATTATCTCAAATGAATTTCCAGGATCCGAGGTTTATTTTTTCGTTAAGAAAAGTTTCCTTAGATCTTGGGAAGTTTCAGGAATTTTTACAGTATTTTGAAGCATTCTACAGGATTTAAGCTTTGTGGATCTATAAAAATCAAAACTTACTTGACTCCTTCAACAATAGGGTCGAATTCAACGAGATCGAACTCCTTCAAGACGTTGGCGGAAGGCACACATCCAAGACACATTTTTACCGGAAGCCAATAAATCAGGATGTTTCTCTTATTCGATCTGAATCGGTCAGGACAGTGAAGGAAAGCGTGCTCCAGAGCCTTGTTCGCTGTCTGCATGTCTCCATCGAAAATAGCCTTTTTTCCGAGGAAGTAATTGAAAGCCACGAGATCTGACAGACTGATTAGAGTTAAAAAACACGGATTCAAGTAATCAACAGCACGGATAAGTGGTTTCAAAAGAGCCATTTTGTTTGTCTAAAATCATAAGGTAATTTTAGGGTATTATAATCTAATAATTTTACCTCAAAATAAAGTTTGAAAAGTCTAACAGTTAACGTTACGATTGCTACTTTTTTCGAAGCTTGGAGATCAGTTCTGTTATCAGCCACACATTGTCGGTAAAGTCCCATGATAACATTCGCGACATCTTCCATGTAGGGTTCTGGATCGAGGTCCCGGTCTTGTTCCTCGGATTTTTTCGCCAACAAAATTAAATCTGAACAAAATACACCCAACAAAGGAATGTACCAATTGCTGTCTTTTTCCTTCTGAAGAGTCTCCTTCGAAAAAGTATTTATTATGGCGAGTTGGAGATTGTAGGCAGTATAGAATTTTTTCTTTTTGACATAAAAAGCTGCTGCCAAATGCATCAAAACGATATCGTCGAAAATATTATCCACACAAAGTCTATTTGGATAAGCTTCATTAACATCATCTATCTGAAACAAAATGAAGGAACTTTATATAAAAAATCAAGTGAATTGACTTTATATTAAAAAAACACTTACCAAAAGAAACGGACATCTGCAATGATCGTGCTGAAGCGACAACAGCGGAGCAGCGGTTTCCGTAGCGAGCCAATGTTGTTCCATGAGATATCCCAAAAGAATCTTATAGTAAGAATCAAATGAGGTGATAGTAACAGCCTCAGTTTCGAAAGATTTGACAGGAGAAGAACCAGAAGCATTTTGACTCTCATCTGAATCCAGAACAATGACACTGTTCTCCCTGCTTCTTCTGGACCTCGATCTTGGAGAGGAATCTTCATCTGATTCGGTTCTACGTCGACTGTGGGATTTCCTGGACTTTGAGCGGTCTCTGGCCATTTTGCAAGAGAAGAATGGGGATGGGGAAATAATGAAGAAAATGGAAGCAGACTAAATAGCAACAGGAACAGAATGCCAAAAAATAAAACTTCTGTTCGAATCGTTTTAAACAAATTTGTTAGACACAAAACAAGTAATACTTATCTCAAAATAAATTAATAACAGATCTGACTCCCGAGTTGCCGATGTGAACCGTCACTCGCTCTCAAAGTACCAAGAAATGCAACTTTCATGTCAGATTTGATTTTCTTTTTGGATTTCCCAATACTACTTTGATTTTAAAAAGAACACTGAACTTCATTGTGAAATATATCCTCTTGTAAAGTGCTTGTCACAATCATCTGGACCTATTATCTCATCAAGATCTCCAAGCACTGCCGTCACTAGTCTCCGGGCATCAGCGAAGTCGAAAAGCGATGTATCACTACGAGCAAAATCACTCCAACTCGGACCAGATTCTTCAAAACCTACGTCTCACAAACCTCGTCGATTATCAGTCCGTTAAGGACACGATTAACCTATGACAAAAGCTGTAAAGAATTCGTCGAAATCTCAATCTGGAGAAAACCTCACAAGATATACTCCTCTCCTTTCCAGAATCACAACGTCAATCCTTTGCACCTATTTTTCGTTAATTATTTTTACTGTTTTTTCTCGTCAAAAATATTTTCACTAAGATAAACGAGAGGAAGTCAGTCCCACATGAATTCCATTAATCCTAAGACCAGGTCAAAACGTCGGAAAAGAACCTAGTGCGATACAATACTCAACTTTCAGTCGAACACTATTATCACACAATAAAGAATAACTACTAAAATTCTGTTCTCTACGCCGACTTGGGAGGTTCACGTCCCTTGACTGTGCGCCAGGCGAACTTCTGACTCTTGAGGAAAGACCAGGTGTGGCGTTTTCCATAGACCAGCAAGGCAGCGACAACAGGGATGAGTACCAAGATCTAAACCAGGATATAGTAACTTCGAGGGGGTCAGCCGAAACTTACTTTCATAGCCCATCTCTTTCTGGTGTCATGGAAGGGTTCGGCAGCCCAATGCATGAAAGTGGCAACATCCTTAGCTTGTTGACTTTGTGTTGCAGAAGTTCCATCCTTGTACTCGATTCCTTCGTCGAACAACTGTTGCGGCATAGAGATGACACCTCCTGGGAAGTAAGGGTTGTAAGCCTTGCCTTCATCCACCTTGACACCAGCGGGAGGGTCGAAGTAGCCTGTTAACAGACAGAAGAGGTAGTCGTCACCTCCGTGGCGAGCAAGAGCCATGAGAGACAAATCTGGAGGAGCGGCTCCGTTGTTGGCTGCTGCGGCCGCCTTCTTGTTCGGATAAGGATTCGGAAGACGATCAGTCAAGATTCCTGGACGAGTGATCGGCTGGCCCTTGTCGTCGACATCGTTAATAGTGGCTTCGGCAGCATCAGCCTTAGCTTCCTCCTCTGTCATGAACACATTGACAAAGTGACGATAGTGGATAAACTTCATCGAGTGGCAGGCAGCGCAAACTTGCTTGTATACTTCGTAACCACGACGGACTCTGAAAACCGAAGTTCATATATCAACTTCACCCGAAACAGCGAAATAAACGTACGAAGCATAGTCAAACGACTTGAAGGTACCACCATGAGACCACGGCAGATGATACGCGTGCACAACAAGGTCGCCACCTTGAACGGAGTTCTCCAAGGCATAGATCAATCCACCAATACCGGTAGCTGCACAGAGACCGGCGCCGAGAGCGAGGTTCCGCTAAAACGAGAGAAATCAGTTAATTTTCCTTAAGATTTATATAAAACTCACGGTGGACAGCCCCCGCACGACAGCCCGCTGCATGATTACCTGGAAATGAAGAAGATTATTTAAAATAACGAAAACTACGTTCACGAAACGGATAAAAACGAGGTTTACAAGGTCTCCGATGTAATAAAGAGGAAATGGTATTGTGTGGTTAAAATTTATCGAGTAAATGAAGCAAAAAGACGGATAGACTTTGAGCTCTGTTTGCATCAGAGCCGGCCGCAACAGTCCTTATCCTGATGATCGCGGCGGGACCTCGGAGTGGAGTCCAACGCTTCCTTACTCTTTTTGAATTTATAAATTCTCCAGAAATCAATATTGTTCCTCTTTTTTAATTTCACTTTTTGTGAAATGGAGTCTCAGGATCTTTTTGAGGAAATGGTAAGTGAAGTTTTGTGTGTATGGTTGTTATTGAGTCGGGATTTTGCAGGAGGAACGACCACTTCGACCGATCAACAATCTGGAATTTCCGGGTTCTATTCCTTCAAAGGTCTGTCACCAAATTGGTTATATCGACTAATGACAATTTTCAGAGACCAAGGAGATCTCCCACAGCAACAAAGCAACCGACTTCGAGAAGTAATGAAGAAGTAATAGATGTAAGTTTGTTTTAATTCTCTATACATTACACCATTTCATATCCAGGATGAAGAAGATGATGGATCAGAAAGTGATGAATCAGAAGACCATAATGTAAATATCTTCCTCAAAAGGCACAAGATGAGGGCGAAGATGTACAAACTTGACGAGGCTGTCCAAAAAGCGTTTCTTCAAGTCGGCTACGGAAATGTAGACCACGGCAATATCGAGAGGATTGTCGGGCATTACCGGAAGTCCGAGATCATCAAGAAAGGCAACGAGAAGATCATCGGGGGACACGAACTAGCTACTGACGGAATCGTTGGAGATGAATTGTCGAAGCTTTTGGCCACAACCGCCGGAATGATCAACAAAGACGCTTCGAAGTTTAATGCCGAGGAGTTCGCTGAGAACCTGAAGAGAGAAGGGGTGTTCCTTTTCTACGACAAGAACTGTAGAGATGTCTTTTTTAATGCTCCTCAATTCCCTTCTCTGTATGTTTTTTAATTTTACACTTAATGGAGAATCCTTTGTTTTAGTTGCTTCTTGGATATCGACGCCATGCCGAAGATAAAGAAACCGAGAGCAGGAAAAGGACGTCTCAACAATAAAAAAGGCGAGCTCGTTGACGTGAAAGGAAAACAAGGAGACGAAAATAAAGACGAAGAAGACAGTTCCCTGATGGAGCAACTATCCTTCGTCAAGAAGCAGTTCAAGAACGCCTTGAAACAGACAGGGAAAGGATACATAAATTACTATACCTTCGTGATCAATCCGGCAGACTTCGGAGCGACGATTCAAAATTGTTTCTATGTTTCCTTCCTTTTGAAAGACTCGGACATGTTCCTCGAGAAAAAAGAAGAAGACGAATACCCGATTTTGAGGAAATTAACACAGGAAGAAGCGGAGAATAGAGCCAAAGCCGAAGCCACCGGAAGACCTCTCACTGCCTATCAATGCGTCAACACACTGACGTATCAGAAATGGAGATCTCTGATCAGCAAGTTGAAAATAGAGAACGCTTTAATTCCCATTAGATAATTCTGTGTTGTCGTTGATTTTTAAAAACACGGGTTGGAATACATTTTGTAAAGTTGTTAAACTTTCGTAACATTCTTTATTCTTTCCAAATATTCAGACCGAAAATATGAAAAGTGTCTCGACAGAATGGAAACATTGGCAAACGAGCAGCAGATGCGTGTTAGCAGGAACGGCGACGAGAGATCGCGTCAGAAAATGCAGAATTCTAAGATATTATTTTAAAAGCTTTAGAATTCTAAGATGATTGCTTCAAAAATCCTGGAATCCTAAGGTGTCGAATCTCTTGTTTGTCGGTGGACCGGACCTCTTTCCCCAGAGTCCGTTGGCCGTCTGCCACGAAGACCTGGAAAAATTCCGAAATTAAACTTAATTTAAATGAAAAATAATATGAAATTTTCTTGAAGAAGCTCTCCGTTGAAGTATAGTTTTTAAATGAAAAATAGTTATCTTTAAACTTAAAAATGATTCTAGATCTCACCTTTTCCCCCAAAGTGAATTCAGTTTCGTCCACGAATCTTGAGGTCGCTTCGCCACACCTCGGACATCCTGAAACGAACAAAGTTAATTTTCATGTATGGAAATAATTGTAGGTCAAAGAATTTTAGACGAACTTGACAGCTTCGAGTCCATATTAATCACAAGATATATTGAGGAACGAAATCTACATGAAAAATGACCATTGCATAAGAAGTCGTTTTTTGAAAAATATATGAAACCTAATATTAATGACGCAAAATTGTTGAATCGACTTGTGCAAATGTAATAAATCCTTGATCTTCGTCATTAAAACGTCAAAAATGAAAAGAACAAAGATCCTACTACGGGAATGATATTTATCTTGACAAATTGAGAATCAATATAATTTTTTAAATTATTTTTTAAAACTTACATCTGCATCATAAAAACTAGGAGCCGATCTTTTCCCCCACAATCCAACGGCGGCGTTGTTCCAATTCCGCTTGGCCCCCTCGGTTCCCAATTCCTCCCCAGAGCTGGACTCCATCAACATCCTTCTGTGGACATCGAAAGCAACTGTCTGGTTCGCAATCAGGAATACAGCGAAAAGCATCAAGAATTGGAATTTTAGTGATGAGATGAATCGAGAGAACATTTTTTCGAAATTGTTGAATTACTGGAAAAATTGAGAAAAAGAGCGTGAATGGGTAACGTCAATCAAAGGAGGAGATCCCCCAAGGCAAACCAATTTTGGACCCAATTTGCTGAAATTTAAAAATGTGAAATTTACACGAAAACAAAACAACAATTAAAATGGAAAAAAGAATTATAATGTCAATTTTGGGTTAATCCCTAAGCCGTCGAGAATTCAACAAAAAAAGAAGAACTAAAAGGGGAAAATTAAAAAGGTATTACAGAATCTCTTCGACACGGATATTTAGAATGTTCCAAGAAATCTTAAGAATCAAAATTTAGGAAAGTGACGTCATTCTGCTGTGACAATTAAACATTAGCAAATTTGTGAAATTTTCTCGACACGAATTTCCGGAGACTTCTAAAACCCGGAATTTCAGATGCTGGTTTATGAGACTACAAAAATCAGAAATCGCAATGACCAAAACACCTCAAAGCAGATTTTGGGATTTTTTGGAATTCATGGGCAGATACTAATTACGAAATTGTTCACTAGATTCTAGGATTTTCACGAGATTTTAGAAGATCTCTGAAAATTGCGTGAGATTTCGAAAAATTTTGAAAATTTTCATGGGATTCGGACTTCCGAAAACAATGTTTTCAATAAAAAATACATGATTTGTCTTTTGGGAAGTATTCGAAGATGGATGAAGCAACTCGAAAACCCGAGTGACTCAAAATCTTGAGTCGAGATTTAGTAGATTTAATAGATCGAGTCAGTGATAAAGCCAAATCTAATGAAATGTCGAAATCTGCCCAAGCGAAAAACAAATACGATTTATTTTTACTAAAAATTTATTTTCGGTCATTTCGTTCAATTATAAAAACCATCGTAGATTTCAAAGTTAGAAACTCAAAGAGAATTGCATAAAGAAAACTTCAATGAAAGATAGTATTTGTGTCGAAAGTACAAAATTTTAATTTTTAAGTTGAATTAATATCTTGATTACCTCTGAAAAACTAATATGAATGTGGGTGGCCTATTAAGTATATTGTTTTACGGTAGAATGAGTTTTCAAAAACAATGATTTCAAAATTAAAAACAATCTACTTTGAAAAGTTATTTGGAATTCAAAATTTTGAAAAAATTATTTTGCTTTTAAAATCTTCGAAAAAGTCGTTTTATTTCAAAAATTTCAAAAAAGCCATTTTATTCCAAAATTCGGGATCTAACTTTGGCATGAGTAATACCACCACTATGCTATTTTTTAAATAGCGTTTTTTTGATATTTTCGAATTATAATTTCTTCGCGAAAACGAAGATTAAAAAACAAATGTGACAGTGACAAACTTTTAAAAGCCCAAATTCCCAAAAGGATTTATTCGGAAATTTTTTGATACAGATGTCATTGAAGAAATTTCCGCCCACAAGAAACTCAAACTTTAAAAATGCCAAAACAAGTTGAAATTTAAAAAAATAAAATTTATAGTTGCTCAAGACCTATAAATTAGGGATCTAGCGTGTCTCAAGACGAACGAGTTTTACTAAATTTCGTCATCGAAAAGATTTAACAAATTCCAAGACTCGGGTAATCCCTAAAGAGCTCGAGGCAATTACAAACAAACTTTTCTCATCTTAATATTTTATAAGTGACTCCAAATTTCATGAGGGCGTTAAATAACAATTTTTTTGAAATTTTTTATGTTTTTACAATTTAAAGATTTTAACCTTTTGATTATCAAGGTTTTTTAATTTTCTAAAATTTTCTGGAGATATAGAGTAAATTAAAATTATCCGACTTTTTTAAATCTATTAATTTTTTTGTTTACAAATGTTTTAAAAAAAAGAAATCAATTTTAAGTACACCGGGAATTTCTGGATAAATTCGAAAATGTCATGCAAAAACAGGAAATGAAATTCCATGTTTATTTTTAAAGTTGAGATTTGATGAACTACAGTATACCTGGTAATAAAAAGAGTCATAAAAATAGGTTGTTCAAAATAATTTGTTTTTTAAAGTACTTTCTCAGGACCGAAATAGAACAGAGATCAAAAAAGTTTGGAAATTTAGTTTTGGAAGAAATTATGCCATTAAAAATTTTTAAAAAATTTATTACAAAACTGTCGAAATGAATTTCTAAGAACTATGGAAGCAAAGAACTTTCACATAAGTAATTTCACATTTCATTATAAGGACTGTTAGAATGAAGTTATTGTAAAATCAAAAATAGAAATATTTACAAAATCATCGTGAAACGAATGGTCTCAACAAAAAATATCAAGATTTTGCACGGAGAAATTAGAAACGTCACTTTTCCATTGTGAGAGTAATTTATTTTTAATACTATTGTAAGAAAAATTAAGAGTCAACATTTTTACGGGATTCTCCCGATACGAATTTCCACAATTTAAGAAATTGAAAAACTTTCACACGGAAGAAAGTGAAGATTTTTTATTTTCGCTGTGGGAATAATTCATTTTTAATCACATTCTTTTAAAAAATTAAAAATCGTCATCTTCTTGAAAATTGTTTGAACACAAATTTCCAGAAATTAAGAGATTAGAAAACTGTAGCAATTAAAAGTTGTGTTTTTGAAAAAAATAAAAACAATATCCTATTATTTGTCCTTTCGTGAAAAGGTGTGAAAATTAAGCGTTTTTGGTTTTTGAGATTTTAGTAAATTTGGTCTTTTACTAATGTGGCGGAAATTCCAGCTAGAAAAATTTCGCCGAATGGAACGTCCTTGAAGGTCAAAAATCACAAAGAGAAAACAGGAAGAGACATAAGCAATTCCTTGCAACACCTGAATGTCATTGTAATTCAGAGGGAAAGGGTACTGTAATAGCTTAAGGGGATGTCATTCTTAGGAAGAAGAAATTCAAGATTCTAAAGATTAAACCACCAAAGTTCAACTATTATATAGCTCATAAGCAGTGTGACTTCCAATTACGCTCACTTGAAAAATCACAAACCCGCCCCGAGACCACAATTGAGTTCACACATATCATTTTGTTTCAATTCGCTGGAATTTCATCTGTCGGAAAAGGTACAAATCCTGTTCTCAGTACAGAGAACCCCGGCCCTCGGATAGAAACCCCATCTCAGTTTCATTTTCCTACAGACTTCCAAACCATGTGTCTGTTGAATATTTACATTTTTGCAGAAAATTTTAAACCGAAAATTTTCGCAAAGCCCGCGGAAATCACGCGACCATAAATAGCTTCATTTTTACAGATATCCAGAGGTCAAAATTCATCTTTTTAAAATCAGTTTTTTATTTCTCAAAATTAATATTTTTTAAATTTAAAAATTCCTACTTTCAAAGTTTTAAAAATATAACTTTTTCACTTTGAAAATTGTGAATTTAAAAAATGTTTTAAATTCCGAATTTTAAAAGTTTCGGGGTGAGCAAACAACTCATGAAAAATTTAATCTTAATAAGAAATTTCGACAGATGTAATTTTCGTGATGATTTTTGGGAAAAGCCAAGGATGAATGGGTTTCTGGGAAAGTAATGAAAATCCATAATTTAAGAAAATTGAGAGTAAAGGCATGGGTGAAAAAGATGAATGAAAACAAAGAAAAATAAACAATGGAGAACAATACAGTAATTTTGTGTTTTGGAAAACAGAAATTCAAAGTAGGAGATGAAAAGATTACCAAACGTCATGTTTAGGGAAATGGAAAGGGATAAGGACAAGGTTAGGGATAAAAGTAAGGGATATAGTAGGGATATGGTAGGGATAAATATGAGGGAATTCGAAGTTTTAAAAATTCCAGAAAAACAAAGTCACGCTCGGTAGTTTATGTGGGGGATGAGCATTAATTAGAGGAGGATTCATCTTGAAGATAGCTGTAAACAAATAATTTCTAACGAAAATCACTCTCCCCAGAAATTAAAAGAAATAATCTCGAGGGGTCGATTATTTGATGAAGGGATTTTTTGAGGTATTGGATATTCGGGGAAAGCATTCAAAATTAAGCGATATAGAAAATTTTGAAAAGCCGAAGAAATTAAAGAAATTTTTAAATTGAAGTAATTTAGGAAAATTATGATCTACTTCCGGAAAACATCCGAGATATCCAGAAATTCTCCGGACAGAAATTCGTTACGATATTTTTGTTTTCTAGAAAATTTTAGAATTTGTTTTTCTCCCAAAAAGAGATGGAGATTTCGTCACTCCATCTCCTTGATTTGTTTTAGGAATTTTAGAAAATTGTTATCAATTTACCCCCTTCTCGAGAACTTCGAAAAATTGGACTTCTCGCAAGTGAAAATCCAATTTTGCAAGACGGCTTCCCGTTTTAGTTGACTGCAATCATGTCATAGTTCTCCAAAAACGACTAAAAGGGTCATTATCGTACCCAAGAGAACTCATAAGTTCGAGGAAAATAAAATGGTAATTCATTCATAAAGAAGAAGCTCGTAACCGAAGTCAGCCTCCCAATCAGAGTTCTCCGATGACGAAAACGGGGCTCCACGGAGGCAACGGAAAACGAACCCAATTAATCTACTTTTTCAAATTTGTTAGAAATCTTGCCTGAAAGGGTAATTGAAAAAAGTAGGGAGCGGGAAACTGATACTCAGCACGCAGATCGTAATACCGATTAATTTACTATTTTCGCAGTGGAAAAAGCAGGCAAAATTCTTTTCGAAATTAATCCTCTAATATTGTTAAAATTAAAAAAACTAATCTTTTAATAATATTGTTAGAATATCAAAGAACCAGTTTTCTAAACATTATTGTTAAAAGTAAAACTAATCTTGCAATGTTATCAAAACTCAGACTTAATGAAAACTTATATCTAAAACAATAGGATGAATATTTTAAAGAATAAGCTTTAATTAATATAGAGAATATTCATAGTCTCCACTCAGGATTATAAAATATGGGAAATGCTTCCCATGTTCCTGAATAGAAACCGTATATCTCGGTCCTCTGTGACGTCCAAGAACAGATAAAAATCCCTCCAAAAATATTCTTTCCATAAATTGTGGGTGGAAACCGTATATAAATAATCCCACACATTGTGAGATTAACATTTACTTTTTAAAATTTCAAGATGATCTCGGGACGAAAATCTGATAAAAGTTAATCTCATCGCCTCAACATTAGTCTTTTGGAAATTATCGAATTTCCGGCCCCACGCAATTCTGAAAATTCCCTTTTATCTAGAACTTAAAAAGAATAAAATCCACTTTCTTTATCATTTTTATTTCAGAAAATAGTGTTTTTTTCATATTTCGTAATTCATGTTTAATTTCAATAAC
The DNA here is from genome assembly GCA_009761265.1 of Halicephalobus sp. NKZ332. Taxonomy (NCBI): domain Eukaryota; kingdom Metazoa; phylum Nematoda; class Chromadorea; order Rhabditida; family Panagrolaimidae; genus Halicephalobus; species Halicephalobus sp. NKZ332. The sequence continues at coordinate 14,671 of VOSG01000019.1, read as the reverse complement.
TTCTTTGATATTTTTGAGGTCAAGTTTGTACGGAAAAAAATTATTTTCAAAAACCGTTTGGCAGAAGTTTGTGGAGGAATGTGTCGATGTTGAAAATGTCCAACAGGTTCACGATCGAGAAGTCTTCCGAGAGCTCCAAAGTTATCCTCTGAAATCGTATCATTGTAAAAAATAAAAACAAATAATTTTTTAAATAAGAGAAAGCAATTTTTCGAATAAGAGAAAATTTTTTTAACTATAAAACTAAAAATAACTTCAAATCACAAAAACCAAAAATTATCATAATCATAAGATTGCCTTGACATGAGTTTTTTAATCTTTTAGAGACTTCCGGGAGACTCTAATGAGGTCAAACACCATTTAAAAACTTAAAAAACAACAAACTTTTATAATTGGAATCAGATTACAGATTTTTCCATATCTGATCCCGAGTTCGTCCATGTTAGAAACCTGGCATCGGCAGGCATAGTAGAGCTCTTCGAAAAGGGCGTCTCGGGTCTGGGTCCTCAGGACCTCTTCTTCAGAATTAAGTCCGTCAATCGCTGAAATCCAGGGATCAGTAAAGGAAATTAAAATCATTAATATTAATGTAGCCAAAAAAGTCAGCATTGCAAGTACCACTAAAAACATTGATAAAAAATACCAACGTCATTTGAGAAGAAAGTTATTTTGTGAACTTGAAAAATAATCAAAAATGAATTTATTTCAAAAAAACAATAAAAAAGTCGAATTTTGAAAAATTTATGGATCTGTGTTTGTTTTTTTGGATGATATAATTATTGTTTTCAGAAAAATAAAAATAGTCGTTGACGTTTTCTTTTTCATGGAACATGAACTCAAAACTTAAAACTAAAATTTCATATTATTCTTCACAATTTCGAAATGAAATCCCCCGTTTTAATTCACTCCATGCGAACTCGATGTTTAATCAGTACATGACTCTTTATCTTTTTCTAGTTCTTGATCTTTTGACTTTTAGAATAAAAATATCGAAGTTTGTGATTTTCAGAAAAATCAATTCTTCTTTCGAAAGAATAAATTGCCTAATTTAAAAGATTTTTAGATTTCCAAAAAAACTATTTTTATCTCAGAAAACCTAAATTTAAATATTAATGAGAATTCAAATCAGGAAACAATTTAAAAACAAACCTTCAGACCAGAATAAAAGTCCGAAAAATCCAGCCACTTCATAGTCATTCAACTGTAGATCTATCATAGCATTCACCACTATTTTCCTGAGTTTAGTAAAGGTTTTTTCGAAAATTCTGAAACAAATCTATCAAATTCAGAATCTAAAAATAAAAAGCTCACACTGCAACTTCCTTCGGAGGTTTCTTGCATCCAGGGACATCGAAGAATTTCGCCATGTTGTTTAAAGTTACAAAGTGCTGACTGGAAATGAGAACTCTATTGTCATTTTTATCCGGGAACATCCTCGAAGAATTCACAGCTCTTTCTCCTCCAATAAACCCAGGGAAAAACTGTCTCAAAAGAAGCCATTTCGAATCCACGGAGAATCTCCCAAGAGGGATAAAATGGTCCGAAATCATTTCCGAAACCAGGGATAGATCACTTTTTATCGTCGCGACGTTGTCGTTGTAAGTAGCCTCGGTCAGTTCAATATTGTCATCGAAGAGTTTCATCAATCCCGTTTCTTGTCGAAGTCTACTCGTGGTCTTCCTCAAGGAACAAAGTTTCCTATATCCTTTCGAGATCTCCGTCAGCAAGGGAACTGGGGTATTCTGGGGTACATTCAGCTTTTCATAGAGGGGGTTCTGACTCAAGTGGAACAAAGGGTCCTGGGGATTCATCATTGGAGTAGCTATAGGAGTGAAGGCGGAATTAGAACTGACTATACTGGTACCGTAATTCGCTGTTGGCGGGTTTGAAGTGCTTGGTTGGGACTCGAAGCAGATATTCGGGGGATTCGTCCCCATCCCGCTCCTCATCAAAGTGTAACTTTTCCCACTATCTACGAATGTCATTTCTGGGTTACTCAAAATCGGGATCGCTGTGGACACAACAGGGGACGGATAATCGGTCGATGAATTCGTCGACGAGCCTCTACTCTGCAAATTTTGCAAGTTCTGTCCCACATCAGAATCACCTTCTTCAGAATCGTTCCTTCTCTTCCTCGGACCAATGTGATCTCTATGCCGTTGTACTGCTGAAAAATTCAAACATCTAAGATCAGAAATCAAAAGTTGTTTGTTTTTTGATACTGTACGACACATGTCAAAGTTATAGTTTGTAGCGAAGTTCTATTTCCAATATGGAAAATTATAATGAAATCACAAACATACCCTCCGAGTTCATTCCGAGAGAAAGACATTTGGCCATTCGACAAGCTCTGCAGCAACAGCGGACATCTGAAAAGGTCCAGGAATGAGAATTGATCCAAATATAGTTCCTTGAAGGATAAAGAGATTTCCAAGAGCTATCTCGAAGGAAATCCTCAAAAACTATCTTCAAAGGGTGAAAACAGTATCCAAAATTATCTACAAAAGGCAAAAGAAGAATAATCCAAAGTTATTCCGGAATGATAAGAAACAATACTCAAAACTGTTCTTAACAGATAAAAAATTGAAAAATATATCCTGATTTTCTGAAATTTAATCTCCTTGTTGAAGACAGATGAGAACGTAAAAAAATTCCGCGACGTTTCTAATATCAGTATGCATATCTTCGAGAGAAAAAATTCCGGAAATACTTATATCTACAAGAGCGAAAAGTTTCGAAAACACTTGTACCTACAAGAGTGAAAGAGTTTCAGAAATACTCATGTCTAAAAGACTGAAAGAATTCTAGAAAAAGTTATGCTTACAAAGGTAGAGAAGTTTCGAAAAAAACTAACCTTTGCCTACGTCGCAGTTTCCCCCGAAGCGACACTGATATTTCCTGTTACTGATTGTAGATCTCCGGAAAAAAGCAGCACAAGCCCTGAAGTAAAGTAAATTGAGTAAATGTCGTTATTGAAATTACTCACCTGCAAGCGGAGACTCCGAAATGAAAACCGTGTGCGAGATCACCACAAATAGCGCACTTTGGAGAAACACCTCCGGAGCTCCCTGAGGACGAGGTCAAAGGTCCTTTAATCTGATCCAATACTGTCGTTGCAATCATCTGGCATTAATTCATATATGGAGAATCTAAAAAACTATATGAAGGTTAAATAAAAATTTCACGCGCACGGAAAACAAGAATCGATAGCGACTGATTGCATGGAGGAAGGCCTATCGATCAACTCGGAACCTTCCCCGCCGAACATACGACTTAGTCGCGGAAGTCTCAACGAGAACTCTGATTTTTATAAAAGACATGTTTTTACTTTTTTAAAATACAAGTGCTCCTGACTTTTTATAATATAAGTAACGAATTGTTACGAAAGATGTTTTCACTTTTCCCTAGAAATGTTTCTAGTCTTTTGTATATATAAAACTGGACTTTTTGATCCTTACAATATGGCTCTTTTCGAATTTTATGGAGCATAAATAACTCGATTTTTATAACAGGGTTATGTTGCACTTTATAAGATGTTTTGGAAAAATAATATGTGAAAAACATTGGATAGACTTCATATTTTTGGAATTTTTTCGATAAAAGAAAAATAATAGAAAATATTAATTTGAAAAATTTTTCTTCCCCAACTTTAGATTACGGAGTGCGGAGAAATCTCGAAGCTAATCACCTGCTTATTTTAGTATTAGTTTATCAAAAAATCAGAAAAAAAAACCTCAAAAATAAGTCTGTTTTTCGGGAATGTGATCTTTGAATATCTTTTAAATCTCGAAAAATTTTGGCTTCTGTATTAATTCAACTGAATTCATTGCTCCGAATCGAGGTATTACATCAGACAACGAAAAAATAAAAGAACTTTATTGCTTTTTGAGTTGATTAGAGCCCATCAAACCGAACTTTGGACCTCCCCTGTGTCTCGAGTGTAGTTCTGTGTGATCGAAGAGAATTCATCTGGGAGCTTCGACTGTGATAGACATCTAGTGCTTATTTCATCAACTGTGACAACAAAGTACCTACATACTTCGAAAATCAATGAGTTTTCAAGTTTTTGTGCTTTTAGAAAAATTAACTATGGGAATTTTTATTTTTAGGGATTTTGTTTATCAGCTGTAGCAAAGTCCTGAGCATTTACTGAGATTTTCGAAATCATTCTTCCCATAACATCAGAAAGCACCTTAAATAAATCCCAGAAACCTTCAATTACCGAGCCTACTAATTAATTTCCTAAATCAATTATCGGTGCTAGTAAGTGAGAATGGTTCTTTAGTTTTGTGAAAAAACGGAATCAAAAAACATGACTTTTTATTGGAAACAAAAAAGACAAAGAATATGTGCTTTTTTTTCTACTTTGTGCGACGACTGCTGAAATTCAGTAACTACATGCTAAAATGATGACAAAAATAATCGGAAACGATTTTATAGAGCAATTCGGGAGGAAATGATTTTTGATAATCCGTTATCAGATAAAGATAAACATCGTAAAATTCTACAAAATAAAATTATCAAGCTACAAAAATGGTAGTGTATGTCTGATCTTGTTACTCATGAGTTTAATGAGATGGAAAAAGGTAAATTTACGTAGAATTCTTTGATTTTAGTGATAGATATATATTTTAAACCACATAAAGTCAAAAACTTGCAAAAAGAAACTTCCTCGTCTCCAAGGGGAACACACAGAAAAACAACGTGATTACATTCTTAAACATAAAGCGAGAAATTGATTCGCAAGAAAACTGAGCAAGAGAACTAGGAAAATTAAAAGAAATTAAAATTATAAAAATTAAAACTTAGCAATACTCCAAAAACTGGACAGTTTTTCCTGTTCCGAGAACTACGAGTGCATCAACGTCTACGTGTCTGTCTTTCAAAAGAGAGCACAAAAGAGAACAAACAAAACTAGCGGAAACAAATCTCGAAACGACTCTCGAAAACCGCGAAAACGAAGCGAGAAAACAGGTGTACTTTATTAAGCCTCCTACTTCATTTGTTTGCTCAGTTTCTTGCTGTCTTCGTTTTTATGAACTTGAGTACATCTTTTTGGAAAAGTTAGTTGATTCTGATGACAAAGAAAGAAACAAGGATCAAAAGGAAGTTTACGAATTTCCGGGAAGAGAGATTTTTCTTCCTTTCGTACTCCTCAGGATCTCCTTTGATTTTCATGACGGCACAGTCGACGATTCTCTGAGTGAGGGTATCAATCAGGAGCACGGTGGAGCCAAGGAAGTTGTCCCCCAAAATCTGTTTGTCAGCGATGGTCCAGGGCTGGATTGCGAAACCCTTGTTGTCGGTGAACACCTGGAGGAGTCTCTCAGAAAGCTTTATTTCCGAGTGCCTGAGCTTGAAGCAGTCGTTGACTGGGGATCTCCGAATACTGATATCCATCAAGGAATTGGAACGAAGACCGTCTATGAGGGCGAGAATCATGGGGGTCTTGTCTTCAGACTGAGCGATCTGGATGCCTCCGAGGATTCCTTTGTAGCTGGAAAATGTGGCTTCTGCTATTGCTGAACCTGGAAGAAAGATGATTAAAATTATTCGATTCCAAAGTTTTAACACAAAAAATCTGTTGTTTTCTAAGTCATATTTTTCCTGAATTTACTTCGATCTGGATTAGACCTTTTCAACTATTGGAAGTCAAGTACCCCAACTTCCGGATGACTGTTTATGCTGAATTTTTTGATTAAACTCATATTAAAAGTCACTTTTTTCGAATGGTCCATTTGCACATTTGTTTTCGTAGTAGTTAATATTGGACATGAATCCGAAGTCATCTATTTTCTCTAACCTCGCTCCGTCTTCTGTGTTCCTCGCGGTCAAAACGCAATCCTGAAGTTGAAAAGTCATTTCTCAAAATAAAATAAGTTTCGAAATTGGAAAGTCTAGGAAGTGATCGTTTTTGGAATTGAATAAGTTTAAATACCATACATTATCTCTCGGCATGTGCATGAGGGACCTGCAAGTGAAGCCTTCTTGGACAAGAGTCTTGAGACAAGCCTTGAGGCAGTCGTCCTTGAACTGGATACTGTCGGTGGCGATCATGTGATCTTCGTGGAGGTCTATCTTGAATCCTTTTTTATACTCGAAACACTCATTGAGGGCCACGAAAGTGTTCAGAGGAGGATTCGAGAGGGATGCTGGAAAAATCAAGACATTTTTTTCAAATTCGACCGGAATTTTCGCATACCTCCTTGATAGATTATAGCATTTAATAAAAATACAACTTTCCAAGAATCCATGACGAAAATCAATCGTTTCGATATCAACCAGTCATCAAGTTTTCTTTCGATCTCGACTCCGACGGTCATTGCTCCACTTTTTACACAGTCGAAGCACTTTTGTCTCCTCTTTTGTATGTATACTGGAAAATTAAATAAGTTCATTTCGAACATTGAAATTCACTTTGTGTTTTTTATATAAGAGCATTCCGGAAATAAAATTTGTTCTAAAAAATCAAAATATATTTTACTTTTTAAATACTAATAGTACAAAATTAATCTCTATAAATGATTGGAAAACAATTCTGCTGGATTACATGAATCCGGATCAAAGAACATTGCAGTTATTGAATTTATCATGAATGTTTCGAGGAACAGGAGAATTGATATCCAATTTCTGAGATCTTTATCGATTTTCGGAGTTTTGGTGTTCCACATCTGGCCGAAGGGCTTCCCGAACGGATTCGTCGGAGTCGATGTGTAAGTCATTAAGAAATTTATGAAATTCTAGAATTTTCCAGAATTGGTTGGATTTTTTGAAATCATAGAAAATCAAGGAAAATAAATATAATTTTTGATCTTGAGCGAAACTTTCTGGAGATTATTGCTGAGACTATTTTTTAAAAGTTTACAAAATATTTACCTTTTTGTCAATGTTTTTTAATGATCAGATTTGCAGGTTTTTCGTGATTTCTGGTTTTTTAATTTCATCGATTCTTTGTCGTCATGAGACCATCACAGCTCCCGTTACAGTAAATTTTTATATTCGCAGAATTCACAGGGTCTTCATTGTTTTCTTGGTCTTTTTGAATTTCACTCTCCTAATTCTTTCAATTAACATTTACGAAGAAGATTTCAAACAGTGCGTGCAGGATTCTTTTTTCGCTGGATTTTTTTCGACAAATTTCCAGGACTTTTTCGGAAATTTGGACTACTTCGATTCTGTCTCAAAATTCAGATTCTTCAGACACTGTTGGTCCCTATCTGTGGAAATCCAATTTTATTTCATAATCCCATTTATTTTTGTTTTTTGGACGAATTTCAGAGAAAACTCAAAAATATTGATTTCGATTTCCATATTTCTAGGATCTTTGGTTTTCCAAGTTTCTACAGAAAATCCTATCTTGAAGTATGAATTCTTGCTTTCCAGAATCTGGGAGTTTTTCGGAGGAGTTTTGTCCAACATAATTTCCATAGAAAAAATCAAGTTTAAGAAATTTCAAAAAAAATTAGTTTATTTTTCCTTGATTATGATAGTGACGATAATGTTCAATCCAAGAGAATTAGACAGACAAGCAATTTCCATCACTGTAGTGTTCCTTTCTTCGATTCTCATTGGATTAGGAAAAAGTGAAAAATATTCTTTCTTTACTTCACGGGAAAGATGTTCTTTTTTTTCGAGTATTTTTGTTTCCGTCGGAGATTTTTCATACACACTTTATCTGATCCATTGGCCAGTAATCACCTATCAACGATATTGGAAGCCCAGTAATTACGAATTTTCTACTTTCGGTAATTTTTGAAAAGCTATTTTTTAAAATCAATTTCCCAGATTTATTCGATATCACAGAGCCTTTAGTTCATTTTTTAATTTAAAGGATTAAGTAAAATAGTTAAAAAAATATTTTCAGAGGGTTCATTGCTATTTTTTTCGACATTATTGATTGCGTTTTTCTGTCATCATCTGATCGAAAGTCCAATTTTGAAATTTTTCAACACAAAAAAGAAATTATTGAGTTTCATTTTCCTTCTCTACGGAATCCTGTTTCTTCTCCGGATCTTCCCGTTACCGTATCCAGAAAATTCCAAACATGGAAAAGACAGCAATTTTGATTTCGGAGTTATTCTTTATTTCAATGAACCTTTTGTTATTCCAAATACCGTGACAACGACAGACAGGTTACGGTATGCGAGGAAAATATACAGTAAAGAATGCAACTTGAAAGATTTCCCGTGTCTTCCGACGAGGGAAAGCTACACGAACTTGACAAAATACCAACATCATTTCTTTTGCGAAATTGATTCTACAGTGTTCCAGGTAACTTTTTAGCAGAAAATTTCGGAGTTTTTTTCGTCATTTTTGAATTTAAAAGTTGGTTTTTTTAACTTGGAACTGGAATTTTCAGCCTCTTAAGGACAACAACAGTAACTTAACCGCTCTCGTCTTCGGGAACTCCCACGCCACCTGTCTCTTCCCAGCAACTTCCAGAATCGGTCATTTCGGAAAAATCATCCTCTTTTCTTTCCACGGATGTCCTGTTCCTTTCCAAACGAATTTCACCAAGACCAATTATTACTGTAGAGAGGGGATTGAGTCCTTTACAGAAATTGCGGAGAACATTCAACCGGATGTTATTTTTGTTTTCTCTCATTACTTTCTCGATCGAATAGATGTTTTTCCGGAAAATATCGAAAATTCCGAAAAAAATGTGCAATTTTTGACTGAATTCCAGACGATGCTAGATTCTTTGATGAATCTGACTAAAGTGATCTTCATCAACAAAGTGAATCTTTCTTTTGATGTCGAAGTAGTTCCGGAGTATATAAAAATAAAAAACGACAAAACCTCGGAATCTGACAGTCTCAGGATCGATGTCAGAGTAAGTGGTACTTTTTAATTGTATTAATTCACTTTAAATTTACAGAGCCCCCGAAATCGTTATTCAATCATGGACTTTTTAACCTCAAAGTTAAACTGCTCAAAATGCCGCTGGATCGACGTCAAATCCCCTTTTTGTGGCGAAAATTTCTGCTTCGCTGTCGATCGGGAGACGGATTTGCCTCTCTTCCGAGATTTCAACCACTTTTCCACTTTAGGCATACGAAAAATCTATCCTAGTCTCAAATCCACTGTCGACAAAATCATGAATTCTAATCTCAATAAATTTATTGTTTGAAAATCAACAAAAATCCACGTATTTACCTCATTCGTCCCATTCTCCAGGAAGCTTGTCTCTCAGACCCAATCCGACTAGAGCCGCGAAAGCCGCCACTTGTTCTGCCATCCGGATATTTGGCTGGACGATCTTCGATGTGTATTTTTTGTCTCCAACTTCCACAAAACCCTCGAATCTCCCATCCGAATCCCTCTTGACTGAAATGTAATTCGGTTTTGGGAGTTTCTGCTGATCACAGTAAATATTCAAAACGACTTTCGGAGTCACGGTTTGACGAAGTCTCTTACTGAAGAAAAAAACAAACTTCAAGTTTAAAATAAAACCTTAGAGAAAAACTCACATTGCAAAAGTGAAGTTCCCACAATGAACACCGTCGATTTCTTCCAGAGCAGCTTTCCTTTTCAAGCTATGTTTTTGATGGAATTCTTTATACTCCTTGTACTTTCCCTCCTTCCCCCAAGCTCTGTAGATTTCCAAGGAATTCACTGCAGCAATCGTGGCTTTTCCTCTGGGATCGAATTCTTGCTGGCTTCCAAGAATCCTTTGAACGACATACTTTATCTGTGTGTAAGTTTCATCCAATTCACAGCATTTGTCCAGAAATTGCTCGATTTCCTGCTGCATGGAAAAAACACCTTCTTTCCTCAGAATCGAGGGGCGTTGGAGAATACTTCTCGCGATCATGACACTGCTGGCCCCAGTTTCCTGCTTGAATCTGAGGATGTCTTCGTAGCTGTTGATCAATCCAGATCCCCCATTGGCGATGACCGGGATCTTGGCGAATTCGACGACTTGTTTTATCTCATCAATCCTGTTGACGTCACCAGGCCTCTCATTCCGTCTTCTTCCATGGATTCCGAAAGCGGCGATCCCTGTTTCCTGAATCATCTCTACGAATTTCAACGTGTCTTCAGGTTTGTTCAAAACTCTGATTTTACAAGAAACAGGAATATTGGAGGCCTTCACCAAAGCAGTCAGGACCTCTTTGACGATGTCGGGTTTCGAAAGCAGAGCAGCCCCCATGCCGCCGGAAATCGAAAACGGCTTCGGACATCCCATATTGACGTCGATTGCAGCGATGTCTTGTTGTCTGAATAAATAAGTAAGTAGATATAGAGGAATTGGCATATGAACCTACACTTTCTTTACAACTCCGACAGCTTTTTCAGGACTGTTGGTTCCGATTTGCAGAACGATCTTTGATTTTTCTTCTGGAGCGATTCTGAGAACGACTTCATCTTCCAGCATGTAGTCAACAGTCTTCAAAGTATCTAGAAGAAAGCTTGTGCAAAAAAACAAAGGAATTTATATATGAAAAGTGGAAAATAAACCAACCATTTACAATTCTTTTCGATTGCAAAAGTTTCAAATCCACGATTTCCTCTGTATAAACGAGGTCTGCCCCGTAATCCAGAGCCAAGAGTCTCAGGGGTGTTCTCCCTGCCTTCACCATAGGGGCTAGAATGATTTTGTTGGAGTAGAAATCACTCATCCTAGATTAGGAAAGATTTGGGAAAAGGAACTATTCCTTCGGAAGATTGGCGAAGGACAAACTTTGCCAAAACATAAACCTGACCAGAAACTTCGGACAATTGTGAAATTTCCAATCGAGTGAAAGAGAGCTTAGTTAAACATACTCGAAAATTTCGACGTTTCTAACAAAAATCTAAAAAGTTGGGAAGTTTGTTTTTTTCCGAAAGAAGGAGAGTAAAAAGTTTTATCTCGATCATATTTATTTGATTGGGGCTTTGAAACTTGTTTGAACTTGTAATTTGATCTTCCTCTTTGTTTTACGTTTCATTGATGAAATTCCTCGATCTTGAAGCATTTCATAATCGAAAATACACCAAATCAAATAAATATATTTTTCCTCGCCCTTTGAACGTTATTTACGACAGATCTGTCCCGGACGCGTCCTTGAAATATCGTGCGCGCCATTTTTTCCGCTTGGAATCTTTGGCTAGAATTGTTTGCGAAGAAATCGAGACAACAATCCTTCTTTCATCAACGTCGAATTACAGCTTTTAGTGCCGATTTCGTTGTTTCCGTTTACTCTCTTTAAATTTCCAATTGCTAGTTTATCTTTTCAGTAGCTCAAACAATGGTGTTGTGGAGCTCTCCGAGGGCAGCGTAAGTTTTCCCTTTTGGAGTTTTCCATATATGAGTTTTACAGTTCCACACCGTTACGACGGTCTTCCATCCACTACAAACCCCTGACGAGGGAAGAAGCTCGACAGATCCTCGCCAGTCCCGTCAGAACAGGCTACACTTATGCTCAAAGGTTCGTTTTTGATTTCCATAAATCGATTCCACAACTTGTGAATCTTCCAGTGCTTCCTACAACTCTTCCTATCCAACAGAGTACATACATCCCAACTTCGTCGGTTCCTGGGAGGACTCTGGTTCGATAGCCAGCAACGATGGGTCCATTGTTAGCAGCGTCTACAGTGGCACAAGGACCACTATCATCACGATTCTCCAAAGTTTGTTTCTCTAAAACTTCTCTGTTAGGAATATTCTTTTTAGCCATTTTGACTATTCTCTCATGGATTTGGACCGTGATCAAGTACCCGATTTTGTACTTCACTCCCGTAGCGCCGATCTACATTGCCTACAACAAGGGCCAGGACCTGGCAGGCTGGGCCTCCATTGTGGTCCAATTCTTCAGACGGGTTTTCGTGATTGGTTACGAATGTATCAAGGACATGATCTTGACGACCGGATATGTTAGCAACAACCTAAGGAAAGACTTGGTTTCCGTTTTTTGGTCTGTCTTGGGTTATGACTACAATGAAGAAGAACAAGTTCAACATCAGAGGAACCTGGAAGCTCCTAGGAACGGGCAAGATGGCCAAGAAAGTACCTATGTCAAGAGGTTGATCGATTCTGCGATTTATATTCTGACTTTGGGATACTTCCCCTCTCACATGGCTGGAGCTGGAGTCGCCCCTCCTTTGAGGAGTCACCATAGAACTCGACAGACGAAAAAGAGTTGGATCATGGCAACTATCTTGAGCATCCTTGGAATGGCTTACTATGTTGTCTCTGGACAATTTCTTTTCCAAAATCTCCAAGGCACAGGACCCCCAGGAGTCGTCACTCGACGGAGAGAACAGGAACTGGCCGAAGAAAGGAAAAAGTGGAGTTGGTTATGGTGGCTTCTGGCTCTTTTACTTCTTTTCGGTCTTTTCTACTACGGATTCGGAAGGAAGACCGGCGATCCAAGTGGGTTTTCTTTAGTTTTACATATTTGAGAACTTTTTTTAGAAAGAAGATTTGTTACAGGAGCGAAGGCGGAGGATAATTATTCAGTTTCGCAGATGGTTTATGATGGAGCTGAATATGTCTATACTGGAACTTCGAAGGTAGTTTCCGAAAGCGGAAGTGCCGTAGGAAACGGACTCAGATGGCTTTATACAAAAGTTGTTGGGATTATTTTCGGGATTCCTGAATTTATTTCTCATCCTATAAAAGTTGCGAAAAAAGCTAGTTACTCATCAGTCGAAGCAACTAGAGATGTTGGTTCTGGATTTTTCAAGTCTCTTGGATATATTATTTACTACGCACTCGAAGGTGTTTATAACGTTCTCAGCGTGGGGATTTCTGGGCTCTGTTCATTAATCACTGGGACCGGAAAAGCTGTAGGAAATTTCTTCTACTACATTTTCGACGGAATTTCCAACTTACTTAAAACAGGAACTCATGGATTTACCTCGATTTCTTCAGGAATTTTGAAGTCGGGTTCGTCTTCCGGATATACTTTAATCTCATGGATTGGAAGCTTTATTTCCGATGTTTTTTCTTTCATTGGAGCAATTCTCTGGAAACCCGTCACATTGATAACAGAACTTGCTCAATTTATTGGAAAAACAGCTTATAATGGTACTCTCGGAGTTTCTTCCCATATTGTACCTTTCTCGAAATTTGTGGTTGATGACGTTAAAGGTATTGGAAATGGAATCGGATCCGGATTTGGAACTATTTTCCAATGGATCGGAGCTGCTCTCTATTACTTGATCTCTCAATTGATTTATGCTTTGTTGTTTGTTTGGTACTCTATTTTGTATCTTCTTCGAGGAATCCTATCACTGCCATTTTTGATCTACGGTAACCTGCCAAGTTTGCCAAAACCTCTCCCAGTAGTTGAGAAATCACATACTCTGCCTTCTGATGATGAATTGAATGCTAGAATAAGACAACTTATACAACTTGTTTTGTCAGAAAAGAAAAAAGAATGGCGTTCCGAATTTGTGGGAATTGTGGAAGAGGAACTGCAGAAAACGAAATCAGAAAATGATGTGGACCCTCTTCAAAATTTTGCTGAACTGGAATCCTTTAAACGAAAAATAGAAGTAATGCTTCAAGATAAGTTTTCTAACTTGGGATCAGCAATCCGGCAAGAAGTTATGAACGAATTCACGAAAAAAGACAAGGATGAGAAACTTCAGAAAGTTATCGAACTTCACAATGAAGTGGATCATGTGAGTTTTCCATTTTCTCCTTAAACGGTTTTATTTAATTTTTCAGTTGAAAGCGGAATTGGCTGCTCAAACTGGTCTTGGAGTTAAGTTAAGAAAGGAATTGAGTGACGCTATAAATAAGCTTACGGAGAGTCAAGATCAAAGATATCGAGAGTATGGAACGAGATTGGAGAATTTGGATTCAATTTCTAATACTGATGTTTATGACTCGAAATTCTCACAATGGGAGAAAGATCTGGATTCTGTGAAAAAAGAAATGAGATCAATCGCTGCTGTTGCTCAGGAATCTCAGGACGTGAAAACGGCAGCTGCGACGGATTCGACAATGAGACGTTTGGAATCTGTGATAAATACGATGTTTGAGAAAGAAAGAGAAACCATTAGGTTGGAAAAAGAACAAATTAATAAATGGATAAAGGAAAGAGAAGCAGGAATGAAGAAACAACAGCTGTCTCCAGAAGAAGTTAACCAAATGGTTCAGAATGCAGTTGGCAAGATTAATATTTCTGCAGTCATTCAGGATATCGTGAAGGCGCATCTGGAGTCGAATAAGAATACACATGTTGACGAGCAATTTATTAACAACCATCTGCATATCTTGATCTTGGAAGTCTTGAAAAAGTTTAGCTACGACAAGACAGGAGAGCCTGATTTTGCTTTGGAGAGTGCTGGAGGATTTGTCGTCAGTACGAGATGCACAGAGAATTACGACGAGAAGAGCAGAAGAGAAAGTATTTTCGGAATCCCACTCTGGTTCACTTCCTACTCTCCTAGATCGGTTATTCAGAGGAAGAGTCAGAACTTGAATGCCGGTGAATGCTGGGCCATCAAGGGAAGCCAATCTTACTTAGTTATCCAATTGGCAAGGAAAATCGACGTCACCGCCGTCAGCTACGAACATTTGCCGAAGGAATTGTCCATCAGTGGAAACATTGACAGTGCTCCCAAGGATTTTAAGATTTGGGTGAGTTTCTAAACTAGAAATGTAATAGAAAATGATTTCTTTTCAGAGCTTGGAAACAGAAAATGACCCCAATAAGTTCCTGATCGGAGAGTACAC
>VOSG01000018.1:0-205494 GCA_009761265.1 Halicephalobus sp. NKZ332 | reverse complement strand
GCCAGAAAAAAGTCAAAGTTACAGAGAATGGCTCTTAAGAAGGAAAAAATGGACTTCTACAAGAACATCGAAAATGTGAAGAAATATATCGCTCACATAAAAGATAATATTGCTTTTTTTGTGAATTGAACCGAATAGTTGTCATTGATGTTTTAATAAACTAAAGACTACTCAAAAGGAAATTGCCAGATTTTACCGCTTCAACTTAATAATAATTTACAATAAAAATCAAGTTTGTTTTTCCAACTTTGTCATTAACGTTTCTGCGTTAAGTAGCAATTGATCGGTGGTTTCCTGTGAGTCCAGAATATCCACGGCCGCATATTCACTCAACGTCCTAGCTACGATGTCCTCGTCTTTGCTGAAGTTTGGTCATTAATCAGGTATATTTGATTATTCAAATAATTAGACAACTGAATTAGATTTTAATTTTAAAAATAAATCCAACGAAATTTAATTAAGTTAATATTTTCAAATCCAATAGAAAACTTACTCAAGACTGTCCAGAGCTCCGAGATCTTCTGCTTTCATGATTTTGTCGTGGATGATCACAGGGGTAACTAACTCCATGAATTGAGTGGAAAACACATCGAGGTTTTCTGTCGTGACGAGTATGAATCCTCGATTTTTCCGAATATGACAGCTCCTGTTTCCGACTTCTATCGTATCCTCGTCGTTTTCGGGTTCCCTGAGGAAAATTTTGAAAAATTCTAGAGGAGGCTCAGAAACGACGTTGTTGATTACCTAAAATTCCTTATTTTTATATTTAAATTTTCTGAAATTTTGTTTTTAAAACTCGTATTGTAATTTTTTAGTTTTTCAATAATTCCGGACTTACAACAACGGAATCGAGCTGGAATGCTCTCTGGAATTCAGCGACGAATTGAGGATCTGTCCATCCTGCGCTCGGGATTTCTATCACTGTAGCTTTCATGACTGTTGTTAAAATATCCACAAATGTATTCGTTTTGTCGAAAATGAAGGAAAAGGGCTCGTCCCAGGTAGTTTCTCTCATTTTATTCAGAATTAAATTCTCCACAGTACAATACCGTTGTTCGAAGGAGATTGAGGATCTGAGAAGAGTTGTTCCCCATTTCGTACAGATCGATTGTCTGTTCTCCGTCGATTCAGAAAGCAACAAACTCTGAAACCCAGCATCCAGTATCGTATTCCCCAGCAGGTTGCTGGACATGTTCTTCACAATTTGGATCATCTCCATCCATCTCGGTTCCAAATTTCCGAGCTCTTCGACTATTTTCGATCCTCTTTGCCTATAGTTGATTACTTTTCTGATTTTCATCATCTCCTCCTCCAGTTTCGCAATGTTTTCTCTCAAAGCCTCTACAGTAAGCTCCAGTCCTTGTTTGTTTTTTCTCAATTTGATCAAAGTCTCCCTGTCTTCGTGGAGTTTCGACCATAATGAGCTGACTTCGGTTCTTTCCTTCGAGAGCTTCGAACTGACTTCCGCGAGAGATATCGTCGAGCTAACCCAGTTGCAGATCGTTGCTGGAAGCCGCAGACTCACATCGGATTCTAACTTCGCGATTCTCATCTCCTTCCTCTCCGTGTATTTCGAAAGGTAGGAAATCTTCTTCGGATCCATGTCGTAAGGATTGAAAACTTTTATTTTATGGATCAAGTTTCTTTGGGTCAAGAAATTCTGCAGGATTGTCCAATTTTCGAGTCCGGTTTTTTCTTAAATAACCAATTTAAATTTTTGAAACTAAGTGATTAATTTTCGAAAAATCTTACTTGGCTGGAAATCTTCGAGAGTTCTTCGGAGAGCCTCGACGCTGTACTTGACTGCCATGTTCGGTTTCGACATCGAGGCGAGTTTCTTGAAGTCGTCGAAGGAGAATTCCGATATCTTCTCCGTAAGCAATTGGAAGTCTTTCAGTGGCTTCTACACGAATAAAATAAGATTTACTTAACTTTAATCAGAAAATAATAAAAATGGGTTTAAAAAGTGTCCATAAAGTGAATATTTGGTAGGATTTTCGGGAGTTCATTCAATTACGTTATTCCTCCGAATTAAGAGATAACTAAACTAGCCATTCCTTTTTCTAAAGAAACTGTGAACCACTCTTTAGTCCTATTGTAATTTCCCATAATTTCATATAAATATAATTGATAAATGTTTTAGATTTACTTATTTCTATTAATATAATAAATTGATAAAGTAAATTATGTTCTATCTGGATATATCTAAATCTTCCATATAAACAGATCAAATATTTGGGTGATGTAGAAACTATATATAGATACGAATTAATAGGATTTACAAAAAACAATATAACTCACATCCATGACGGCATCAACAGCCGCCTGTTTTTGGAGAATGTCAACTTCAATGCTGTTACATTTCTCCTCTATCAGTTTTATTTTATCCTTTACTTCCTCCAAGTCATTACTGTCTTCGTTGAAATGCCTCCTTTGCATCAACAAAGTCAGATCGACATCATCCAATTCCGATTTTAGTTCTTTTATCGAGACGTTTTCCATTGAATTTCCCAGTTGTCGAATCCTCGAAATTGTTTTTATCGCTGTCGATAGAATGTTGATTTTCTCCGAAACAAGGTTCATCCTCAGATTGTATTTCGAAACTACCTGTTGACAGAGCATAAACCATAATTTTGAAGGTGGAAATAAGTTCGAGAAAAAGTTCTTCGATTGTTTTGTCAACTCTGCAATTTCGTAGACTTGCTGGAGAACGCTCAGAAGCTGGGATTTGTTGGAGAAGATGCAGTCTGACAGAATCTTCTTCCCCATCTCCATCCCCTCATCCGCCGTCAAAGGCAAGAAACAGTCAGCACTGCACCATTCGAATAATGGAAGGGATTCTGGGGGGATCAGGAAAATACCGTGGAGAAAATCTTGAATCCTCGAAGACAAAAGTGATTTCAGTTGATCGATATCTTTCAAAGCTTCCATAGAAACAAATTGACAATACCTCTGACCGGGAAGCCGAATATTCGAGGACTGGACCAAAGTTGCCAGAGTTCTTTCGCAATCGATGATTTTCTCTCCGTGTTTCAGAATCACGTCGTCCTCGAGAAGTCCATCTAGTCTCGGATTCTGTAGCCACTGCTTCAATGAGACTAGAGCATGAAGAGGAATGGATCTCATCACGTGGTCGAAATGAAAAATGATATTGACTGGTTGATTCGACATTGCTATCAACATCACGCTTTGTTTCATCACACGTTTCCAGGATTCTTCAAAAGCTTCTTCGCTTTGAGTGTTCACAAATACGTGTCTGATAGTCCCCACGACAGCGAAGGTACTCAACTTCAGGATCTGATATCTGCCGATCCCTGGCTTCCCTGTCAGAGCCAGATGCTCCCCCACCTGTCGGAGAACTCTCATGATACGTTGGCAATGACTAGCGACATAACTGAAAAACACAAACAAAGAAACTTAAATTTAAGTAAACTAGATAAAAGTTACTCTGTGATGGCGACGTTGATATGCCAGTTTTCGTGATTTTTGGAAAACTCAAAATGGAGATTTTCCAGAGTATCCTTGAATTCTTCAATGTCCAGGATCAAGGAGTAGGAGATTCCTTCATTGCTAATTCAGAAAACATTACTTTTTCTATCTTGAAATCCGCTGGAACAGATATCGTATCCATTTTTTTCTGGAAAAATTGATATTATTACTATTTTTATTTCCTCTAATTTTAAAGAACTCACTAAATAAAAATCACTTCCGTCATCCTCAGTATGTTCAACTTTTGTTGGGAATACAGTAGATATATTAGTGGAAAGTTCATCCATAAGAACGTTGTTGATTTTCTGCAATTTATATTTTAAAAGATATATTTCAGAAATTACCAACCGAAAAAAAAGTTATTTTCGATTTCTTTTTCAAAGTTCGATCAGAAACAACTCTGATGATTTCGTGCAAGAAAAGCCGGATGATACTGTCGAGATCTGGGGAGTTTTCTGGAGAAGAAAACATGATTCCCTTAACAGTCCTGATAACACTTGGAAACAACTTTTTCGGCTGCATTCCGACGATGTTGAGGAGTTTCATGGTGGCACTCGAGATCCCACTTGTTACGGTAATATAGTCGCTGCTGAAGTTCTGGGATTGGAGATGGGTAGTCAGCAATTGTTCCATGATCATTTTTAATTCTTCTTTTGTAGGGATTTTCAGAGGAATATAAGTAAATTTTTTGATGAATGTTTTTCTTTCGTAACACTTATCCGCGTCGTTTTCATTCATGATCAAAATCAACCTCAATTCACGGGGGTAATCCTGTGGAATTCCGTTTTGGATCACTTTTTTCTGATCGACAAACAGTTCCAGAAGAGCACAGATAGGTTCGGAAAATTGAAATTGATCAATCACGAGTACCTGAAGGATTTCAATTTACTTTATTAGATATAGTAATTTCTCACTGTCGTTTTATTTTCATCTGAAGTCCTTAAAATGTCCCAGAAAATTTTCTGCATCTTCTGCAGATTGAATCTGTCGAAACTCGTCAGCCAAGAAAACACAAACTGCTCTGTCACAGTGGAGATATATTGGATGAACCTCTTGACGAAAGCTGTCTTCCCAGAAAAAGGCTGTCCAAAAACAACTAAATTATTATTGAATTTCAAAAATTGATTTTCAGCAAAAGTCAAAATTCTATCGACCTGAGGAACGGTGACGTAGATGTTCGACAAGCTCAGTTCTTTCGAAATATACGAAGGAAAATGGACTTCTTCTGACCATTTGATCCACTTATTGAAGTCGAACTCCGAAAGCTTGAATTGGGAAATATTTTTAGGAAGCTTTCCTCCATCCAAAATATGTCTGTCTGCAATTTCCACTTGATGCTCGACAACGACGTCGAAATTTTCTGGAGTCTCGTTACAGTACACTATCAAGAAGTTCAGACCCGTGGAGCAGGTGGTCCATCGTAATACTTCTCCACAGTTAGCCAGGAAAACGTTTGGAAGAACTTCCTTCAAGTCCTCGAGAACCAAGTCGAACATGATATCGAAGTTCATCTGCTTCTGGAAATGTAGGTTTTCTATGGTTTGGAGAAGTATGATTTCGACAGAATTCGTGACTACTGTAGAAAACTCGGTTTTCTCCAATAAATCTCCGAATTTCTTCTTTATGGATTGCCAGACTTCTTTCGGGCTTGGCGTTACTTTTGATTCCAAAATTATGGTTTCAATACTGTAGCGATCCAGGGCTTCGATGATGTTTTCTTCGGAGTTGGGATTGCAAAAAATGAAATGGACATCCGAAATCGAAAAATTGCTTCCGTCGTGGAGGGTCAAGAAAGACGGAGGCCAATTACGATAGTTTACTGTCGAAAAAAGTGAACTCAAAAAAGAAAACTGAAGTTCGAAAGTATGATGTCCATAGAAAATAATAAATCTTCCAACTTTTGGATTCGATTCCGTGAATTTTGAACTTTCTTCTTCTTCATTTTCCGATTCTTTGAGAAAGTTTTTCAAAGAAAAAATCAGATGTCCTTCAGGAGGTCGTCCGAAGCTGGATCCTCTGGAAACCAGTTGCTCCATGAGGAAAGCGTCGAAATAGATCCAGGTGACTTTGATGTTCATGGATTTTATCATCTGCGAAATCCCGTCCTTCGCAAGACACCCGAGGACCGCGATGTCGAAATTGGAATTTTTCTCTCCAGATACTGTATTTATCAGGATATCTGCCAAAGTGGTTTGTTTCGAAGTTGATTTTCTTCTGTTGATAGAAGATCTTCTTTCGGAAGTCGCAGAGGAGACCTTCAGAGAGCCGGGAACTGAGGGCGAAACAGCTAATCTGTGAGATGATTTCTCCATCTCGAAGGAAGAAACATGCTCGATGTAGATATTCGGAGTTTTCAGGATTTTTTCGTCTCGAAGTTCCAGAGTCGTACAAAGAACGAGTCTCGGATATACTAAAAGGAAAAGAATTTAACTTTAAAAATCTGGAAACTTACAGCAATTAATTATGTCGATTACTGTTTCGAATAAAACAATCAAAAGTTTTTCGGAAAGTTGATCAATATGTTCAATAACGAATAAAAACGAATTTTGTCTGGCTGCCTTAATGCATCTATGGATCACATCCAATTGGAGAAGTTTATGGGAGTTGATGAAGTGGACCGGTGTGCAGAGATTCTGGGCCATCCTCCGAATCACCTGTCTGCAATCTGCCCTGTTCCCCACCAAGATGGGTACTTTACCGTAAGCCCAATTGTTCGCGAGCAGGAAATTCAGAGGGGGGAGATTCAGAAAGACGGGAACGAAATCTGCTTCGATAAAGACTTCTTTGTCGCTGTTTTTCAGTCGGAGTTTCAGGGTCCCTTCTTGCATACTGTATTTGAAAACAGAGTCCTGCATCCCACCTTGAGTGTTTTCGACGAGCATTTTCGAAATTTGGAAAATAGCTTTGGAAGGATCTTGTTCCAGATTTTTCTTGAAGTCTTCGATGATTTTCCCGTTGATGGCTTCTGTCAAGTGAGAAACAAAGTGGAAGGGCCCTTCTTTTCTCAGGGACTCGAGGGTTAGGATGTTTCCGAAAGACAAAAACTCATTTTCAACATTGACGATACAGATTTGTTTTTTGTGATTCAAAGAAATTTCTTTGAGGAGTGGGAAACATGTTCTTCGAAGAATTTCAAATCTGAAATCATGTGTTGTTAACTTGAAAATAAAACAGCGATTTTTTGTCCATAATTCGACAAAGAAATTTCGAATCACTCTTTAATCCTATCTTGATTTTCCATAACTCTATATGAATAGAATTCTTTTTTAAAGATTATATATTCCTATTAAAGTATTAAAAACTATAAAAAGTAAATTAAATTTTAGAGTAACAGGATTAATTTTATTCCACTCACGATTCCGTTGGAGAGATGTCGGAGAGAAGCTTCAACATATCTGAATCACTTATCATGGACAGTCTTCCATTAGACTGTCTGATGGAGCTGAAATATGAACGACAGCCCATAATCAACTTTTGAAGATGACCTCCAACGAGTCTCAACCAACATTTCACATGTTTCTCATTGAGGATCTTGAGGACTCGAGGATCGGACTTGATTTGCTCCCCAAACCTGCTCCAATATTTCGCACACATCCGGAATTCTGAGAACTCCCTCGGCATAAGGTTGTAAGAGTGTCTCATGATCTCAGAGATGCTCTTCCAAGGAACCAGACTATTCCTCCATTTCGTCAGGATGGAGATAAGGGATTTTATGTCCATTATCCATTTCGTTATTTCCTGGAAATGAGGTGACTCTTCATCTTCTGGTTCATAGGAGGCGGAAAGTTTCTGAAAATGGAGATTGGCATCTTCCAGGAGCTGGTCCAGGTTTTCTGGAAGTGGGATATTCCAAAAAGTGGATTCTTGGATTTCGAAAATCGCCTTCATCCAATGATCCATGATGTGATTTGTCTGATCGCTGATTATCCCTTGTCTTTCAGCAATGTAGGTTATTGGTTTCAATCTGGATACATGTTGGTTGATCCCCAATTCCGAAATCTGAGCTACAGTAGCGTCCTTGAATTGGCTGAGATCGAAACCAACAATGTCGGACATCTTTTGCCAGTGCCATTCCCGGAGTCTGTTGCAAGAAAGGACATCGATCACTGGGAGAGATTGCTTTGATCTCTCTATCTCGGTTCGGAGTTGGACAATGAAGTGTCTGGTGGATTTCTGGCTTTCGAGCTCCACACTCATGTCAGAAATTATCACCAAAAATTCCTCGACGAATTCCAAAAAAAGTCCTACGTTCGCGTTGGTACGACTTTGTTTCAAGAAATTCTCTTGTTTCTTGTTGAAAGAATCCGTCCATTCGAACAACTTTGTTAAATTCCTCATGTTTTTTTCCATCATCTCGATCATGGGGATTTTCGTCACGGGGAAATTAACCACTTTTTCATATTGATTCAGTTCCGAAAGCTCCTTGGTCAAATCCTGGACACCGGGTTGGAGTTCCTTGATCTCTTCCAGATAAGCTTCTGCTTCTCCTGGATTTGTGAAATTGTTCAAAATTTTCAATTCATCAAGACATTGTTTGTATTTTTCTTGAACAATTGCTTGTCGATTTTTAACGAAATTCGAGAAAACGTTCATTCTTCTTTGGAAAAACATTCTGTGGTCTGAGATTTGTCTCGGAAGAGCTCTCCTCATGGAAACAAGGGAAATCAGAAGTTCGTGATCTTCTGAATCGAAGATCAGAAATTGAGAAAGATGTTCCATTTTCGAATATAACTCGTTTAGATTGTTCACAGCTTCTGGAATATCCTCGTTGCAAATTTGAATCACAGAAGCCTTGTTCAAAAGCATCAAGCTGGATTCCATCGATCGGAAACTCAGGATTTTTTTGAATTGATTAAATTTCTGTTGAAGTTCCAGCAACTTCCTAAAAATTTAAAATATATCAACATTGAAAACTTTCAAATATATTAATTTTCAAAAAATTGAATCCTTACTCATGGAAATCCGATCTCAGACGATGGAAACATTCTAGAATTTTTTTCTGAGCCCTATCTTTCAATTGCTGCCATACGGTTTCGAAATCAATGCAAAAAACATTAAACTCGATGATTTTCGGACAGTATTCCAATTTCAAAATATTTCGACGACATTCTTTCAAAATCTTTATTATTTCCTCCTCGTTTGCAACAGAGTCGATTTTCTCGTTCCTGATCAACTTCGAAAATTGGACGACTTCGGGAATGTTCTGGACATCTTCAATCCGAAGCAGGTTCTCTATCGTAATCTCCAGTTGATCGAGAATATCTTCGACTTCTTCCGGGATAAATCTGATTTTCTCGTTCTTCATCAACAAGAGGAAAGGCTCTTTGATTTCGTTCACGACTATTCTCATGGGCAGAATCAAGTTGTTTTTCATCAAATTACATCCGATCAAAATCTTCCCTTTCGAGAAATTCAGAAAATCCATGAAATTTTTAATCGATAAAAAAACAGAATTCGTACATTCTTGAGATAAAGCAATTTCGAGAAGTTTTTTCTTTTTTTCATTTTCTGAATCTAAAACAAATTTTTTAGCTACCGAAGAATAAAAATTGTTCACTATTTCGGTCAAAAAAATCTTCATTTTTTCTAAATTCAGGGGTTTGGAAAGCAAGAAACAATCTCGAAAAATGAAATTCTGTTTTGTTTCGATGAAATTTTTTATCTTTGATTTGACCAAAGTCGTGATGTTCAGATTTGTGTAGGATCTTGGAGGTCGGAGAAAGTTGAAGTAAAAAGGATCAATTTTAGTACAATCTTTTTCTTCTCTGGTGCCGTATTCGCCCAGGTAATTTTCCAGCAATCCTTTCTTTTCTGCAACTTCGAAAAATTCATTGATTTCTTTGACTTCTTCGAAAATATAATATTCAGTTTGGTTTCCATTGATTTCTTCTATATTTCCCTCAACCACTTTATCCACAGTAGACTTCTCAAATCCAAAAAGCTTGTTCTTCGAAATATATGCCCAAGCTCTCTAAATGTAAATTTTATTTTTAAAATTTTCTAGCTTTTGATTTTTAAATTTAAATTTTTCCTAATTCAATTCTTATTTTCCAAAACTTCTTTAACGTTATATTTTTACTCTTTAAATCTATTTTTTAGTTATAATTTTTACCGCAAAAGCAATGTCAGGATTAGCCGTGTCGTTGATCACCGACTTGATGAGCCGTTTTCTTTCTTCCTCGAGACTCAGCCATCGAACCAGGTGTAGATTGACCTGTTTCTGAACAACTGATTTTTCTTCATCAATTTTAGAACCACGGATATTCTGTTCTTTCTCAAAAACATGGTAAACAAATGTAGCTCCTGCCAAGTTGTCTGGAAAAATATCATAGATTATTTCAAAAAAATATCTTTAATTTTTTTCAAATATAAGTTATTAAAAAGATAAACACTAAAAGAAATATTCCTTAAAATTTAATTTCCAGAAAATTTTAATTTAAAAAATAGATTTTTTGGAGAAATTCAAATACATTACAAACCATTCAAAATAGTTTTAAAAAATAGCAAAATTTACTTTTTATTCAAAATAATTTTTAAAAATAGTAAAATTAATTTTTTTTATTCGAAATTATCTACAACAAACTAAACTTTATCTTTTATTATCCAGATTTACTACAAAAATAGTAAATTTACCTTTTATTTTATATTGTTTCATTTCTCGCGAAAAAGGACCGAATTTTCACATCTGAATTCAGTTGGATAATTTCGAAATCCATAATTTTTGGCAATTTTTCTTTGATTTCCGGTCTTGAAAACAAGGATTTACACACATTTGTGAAAACATTTGATGTTGCTTGTGCCAGACCAGAAGATTAATTAGGATGGACAACGGCATCCTTAGAGGAGCATTCAAGGGGATAAACCTGAACACATTACACAGGGGGCAAGTTCAGTGACACCTCAAGGGACCATCAACTGACCCGTTTGCGACAGCAGCCGCTCTGGATTTATCCCTGTTGATCCAAGCTAAACTCGCCAAAGATCTTTTGCAACTTGTTCGAGAAATTTTATTTCAGCTGATAATGGAGGATCTGGATTTTTTTAAATAAATATGACGACGACGAAAAAACTCGTTCTGACGAGGGATCGGATGAACGAGAATGACGCTGACGATTCCGATACAGATTCCCTCAGTGATCCCCAAATTCGAAAAAGGACTCCGAAGAGAAGCGCCACAGTTTCTCCTGCTACGAAACATAGATTTCGATACAACAGAACCACACATAGGTAGGTTGTAATTTTACTCAATAATTAATTGTATTTTAGGTAGAAATTTATTTATTTCAGCAGTTAGCAAATAACTTGTCTAAGAAAATAGTTTATCTAAATAATTATTGATTAATTTAATACGAACTAACTTGTTTGCATAAGAAATAGATAATCTACATAATTAATTTTCTAAATAACTGGTAACATATTTATCAAGTAAATTCTCTTTTAAAATAATCTAATCGATAAAGACGATTTGCGAATAATATATTCAAATAGTTTCATTAAGTTATCGATAATTGATTTAAATGAATAATCTACAATAAGTTTAATTAAAAAGTGCTGAAGATTTGAGTAATTTTAAAAAGTAAATTGTATTTCCAGGAGAAGATCTGATGTTTACCTCAGTACAGCCGATAATCACAATATTCCGTCAACCTCGAAAGCTCGATTATCTGTCGAGAAAATCGGATATTACAGTAACAATGTTCCGCTGAGAAAGACGAATAGTGAACCTAGTGTAGAACAACAACAAGAAGCTGTAAGTATATTATTACACAAACCTTTATAACTGTTTTACTTTTGTAATTTGTAAAATTTTTAAATTCCAAATTTCACGTTTAATTTTTAGCTGACATTGGATGCAATAAGGTCTCTGATGGAGTCTTATCAGGCTCTGCCCCAGACAATGAGCAAGGAGGTGAAGGAGATCGGGAAGTCCACGGGGATGAAGCGGAGAGCCACCCCGAGCACTTCTGTTATCAGGATAACGGAGCCAGAACTGGAGATGTTGGATGTATGGTGCACCCCTAGAGAGAGCTTGGTTTCGGATTCTTCGGAGGAAGAAATGATGAACACTGACATAGAAGAACTCCGGGATGCAGTGGAATCTATACAATCTCTACAGAGAGTCCTGAAAATTCCGAATCAGCATTCAAGCGGATCGCCGATAACGGAAATGCCGAAGAGATCCACCTCCGTTATGGGCAATCCCCCTGACTCCATTCTCAAGGGCATCACGACGAACCTAGGGGGTCATCCCAGGGGTGTGATGCAGTTCCTCCCCTCGGCTCAACAAAACACATTTCAACCGACCTTGGACTCCTACACCTGGAACAAGCAGCAGGCCTCCAACTACCCTCTGATCCTGAGAAGGAAAGCTTCTGCTCCAGAAAACTACCTCAAGTTCAGTCCGGATCGATCCAGTCCTCGACCGAGATCGACGAGAATAAGATCGAGTGAAACTGAGACAAACGTTTTTGCAAACGGAAACGCGGGGAACAACAAAGGAGTGGATTCTATCGCTGGAGTTAACAGATTCTCGAAGCTCCTGAATTCTCTTCGGGGGCCTCGTCAGACTTGTGATCAATGGCAATACCAGTAAGATTTGAAAAATCTAATTTTTACAAAAATAATTATTCTTCACGACTTCCCAGAATTTCTATATGCGGATTCTAAAAGTTAAACCATTTATTTATTCTTTCAGGAACAACTTGTTGATGCCCCCGGACTCGAATGTTCCTCAACGACAACTCCAACAAAGTCTTCTTCAGGCGGATCAATTGCTCTGGAAAAGAAGATCGAGAGCTTCGTTAAGAAGACATCAAGAGATCAGAAGCATGGCCGTTAGAGAACTTTTCGACACCGAGAGAACCTTTGTGGAAAGTTTGGAACACTTGATGCAGAAGTATATGAGACCCTTGAAACAACCTTTGGAATGTACTCTCATCGACACGGATCTTGTGGACAAGATATTCTACAAAATCCCGGAAATCCTGGCTCATCACCAAGTTCTATATGCAGCCTTGACGACGAGAATGGAAGGTTTCCAGAATGACGTCATCATCGGGGACGTCCTCCTCGCTCATTTCACGAAACAGAGCATGATTGAAACTTTCATGGCTTTCGTGGACAACTTCAAGCATGCCAAGCAAACCATATGGGAAGCGAGACAGAGACCGGCCTTCGAGAAATATTACATGAGATGCAGTAGAGAACACAGTGCTAAATTGGATTTAAATAGTTTGCTGATTTTACCGATTCAACGGGTTCCTCGATATGAGCTCATTTTGAAGCAGGTTTTGAAGCATACTTCCGTCGACCATTGCGACTATGATAAACTTGTGCTAGTTCAGAAACATGTACATCAGCTGGCAGTCGTCATCAACTGTCAGAGAGAAGAAACCGAAAAGATGGAACAACGCCTTCGGGAAATCGAGGCCATTGTCGACGGATTAGATGATGTGAGTTGAGGTTTCCGATCCATTATTCCTCCTTTTTATCAACTGAGCTATTTGTTTCCGTTATACTATAGAGCCTACTAAATGTACTAATATTGAATATCGTTTAACTTTTTATAACATTGAAATTTGATATATGAAAGATTTTCGGAAAAAAAGTTCCTCAAAAATCACCTGCTGCGAGCGTAGAAAGAGTCAGGACATTTTTTCCACAAATGCAAAAAAATGAGAATGGTCTGACTCGCGGGACCGGAACAAACTGCATTTTGAACTCTTTTCATGAAGTTTTCATAATGCATGCTCATAACCAGTTTTGCCTTTTCATAGATCAGGATGGATTTTTACAATATGGCAATGGATTTACTTTTATTTATTTGACCTTTTTTGCATTTCTCTCGCACCTTCAAAAGCCTGTTTGGCCTAAAAATAAATGAAACAAATTCCAAAACGGATATATAAACAAATAATTCATTGTAATGATATATGACATGAGAAATACATCCCGAAATAACTTGTAACACATTAATTTAAATCGATGGTTTCAGTTAGTGTCACCGGATAGGATATTTATCAGATATGACGTGGTTTTTGTCAAAGATTCCATCAACGAAAACAAGATGCGGTGTATTTTCATGATGTCTGATCAACTCATCGTCACGAGCATTTGTAAACGGTTTTCTACAGATTACAATAGATATCAGCCATTCATCCAATCTCCGGATTTCCTCGATACAAACAGATTTAAACTGCTCATAAAAATATCACTCGACGACGTGGATATGGTCCAAGATACGGTTTTCCTTCTTCACAATGTGGAAGAAGAATTGAGAAGTGCCCAAGAAGACGTGAATATCATCAGTAAGATCATCGACTTGGCGAAGTTGATCAAAGCTGAACATTCGGTAAAAAATTACGAAGTATCTCAAAAATCCCAGATTTTCAGGGCTTGTCGAAGACACTAGACAATATGTACACCAACGGAGTTACTCATCTGAAGCTGCTCCAAGAACAGATGGTGTCGAATCCCGATTTGACGACGGTCCGTCTGAAGGTGACGACGTTCGAGGGGGTCGAGACCCTCACACTCCAGTTCCCCAACGCAGAGAAACGAGGACTTTGGGAGAACGCTTTCCTCGAAGCGAAACACGCTCTCAGTGAGTTGATCTCGAAAAGAAACCTCTGACGAATTTCCTTTTAGAAAACTCCATGCATATCGAACAGATTCCGCCTCGATTGAAATCCATCCTGATCCACAGGTCTCGACATGGCTTGACCTTCAATGTCGGAACCCCTACTCTCCCGAAGTCGGCGGAAGGAACCCCGAATGTCTGGGTCTGCTCTTCCGACAAGTTCAGTGGACAGGTAGCGATCCTCAACGTCCAGAACGACCCCTCCATCGAGACTTCCTCGAACTTGGGAAATTCCGCCATCACGGCGATCTGTGCTGTTCCTCCCCCACGAAGAACGAAGGCTTTCCCTTCAAGGACTGCACAGAATGAGTCGGACCTGAAGGAGATGATGTTGGACAGCTCCTCGTCCGAATTAGAGACTTCCGATATTGAGCCTCCCTCTCCGGCCCAATCTACCATCTGGATCGGCAATGAGGATGGAGAGATCTTCATTTTCAATTATCTCGATAGTGTCAGGATCAAGACCAGAGAGAAAGTTGTTCGATTATCTATGGCGATTGTGGAGATCATTTATCTCGAGGAGAAAGTGGTTGTCTCGATATCGAACAAAACCCAGAACCAACTACTGTACTTCACGAGGTCGAAGGAAAGCAACTGGAACATCGACAAACCGAGAGAAATCAGACTTCCGAAGACAGGGAAGGTCAACTGCATGATTGCTGTCACGAACAGGTTGTGTTTTGGATGTCAGAATTCTGTCTTTCTGCTTAATCCCCATGATTTTACGATAGAGGTAAGTTTTATCGGAATTAATGACACACATAAAGGGAACATTTCAGCGATCGACAGAACTGAGCACTTCTGTTTTCGAAGAAGTCGAATTTCTGGTTTCCGTCGGATCAACGATTTATGCAGCTTTGAAAAATTCCACAACGATAATCTTGCTGAATACTTTCACACTGGAAATCATATCGGAGTTCGGTGTCGGTCCGATTTTGAGCAAAACGTTGACGACAAAGGAGGACATCATCCGGAACCACAAACTCGGGAATCTGAGGATCACGGCTCTTCTGGGAGCCAAGAGTCAGCTCTGGATCGGCAGCTCGGCCGGCATAGTGATCTCGACCCCTGTCAGCAGGACCAAAACCCCCTGGGTCCCCAACTTTCAAGGTAAAAAGTACTCTATCTATTTAAATAGAATGTTGTTTTGCAGTTTGTTCTGTCGGTCACATCGGTCCTTGCCGTTTTCTGACGACTGTTAATGTCAGTTACCTTGCTCTAGCGAACAACTTCAACAACAGACGAATGTCGCTCAATGCTGCCTCTCTCCAAGAATGCGAACAGGTGAAGATGATTTATTATAGTTTCTAATAATTCAATTAATTTCTAGACTTATGTCATCAGTGGCGGAAACGGAATTGAAAACTTTGCTTCGGAATCCGTCAACGGGGAAACCGGGGCTGAAGATGCTTGTAACCATTTGATATTTTGGCAGTTGTAAATAAACTTTCTCGATCTCGTGGACTGTAAATACGATTTCAAAATGCCGAAGGGGATGACTGACGTTTATTTTATATCGGAGCAAGAAAATATTTTATAGTAAAAAAAATAAATACATCTATCATCTGATTTTCCGAAAAGCTTGAAGTCAGAAGGTCATTAATCGATAAATCTTGGAAGACGTGAGAAAATAAAATTAATGAATGAACTAAGTTTTTCGGAAATATTTGTTGACGAAAAAATATAGAAACGAGCAGTCGTTCGTCGTTAAACGGGACTTGCGGCGGACAGAGTCATATTTTTACTCCGGCTCTGCGTAGACTCGTGTACTCCCATACAGACCCCATAAACGCTCGTATTTTCCTCGGTTCTTTTTCCATTCTTAGGTCGACGGACGGAATTATCAAATATACCGAATGTAAAAATATCCTGGATTATTTTCCAATGTTGTTACGACCAAACGCTTTGGTAAACAAAGGTTTTCGAATTCATGCACCTATCGATCTTTTCGGAGATTGAAACTTTTCTCATCAAAGCTCTGATAGTAAATTCAGAGTTGCCTTTGTGCCAGTTTCGTATCGTCATGTGATCGTAAAAATTTTCGGAAATTATTTGTATCCATTAATCGCGGTGTTTTGAAATCTATTTCGTCATTCACCTTTTTGTTCAAGTTTTAGATCCATAATGCGAAAACGTTGATCAATAGTCGGGCTCAATTTCGTTAATCAGGATGTCGTTGAATTCGACTTTTGACCAGCAGCTCCCGATCGATTCTCCGCCACACATTGACGTCTCCACCACGGCTTTACTTATCAAGGATGTATGTTTTTTGTGTATCCAAAAAGACCGGGATTTAACTGTATAACTTGTAGAACTCGTTTCTAAGCCCTTCCTCGGCAGATGGATCTTTACTTGGATCTTCTCCTTCCAGTGGAACGGAGATCAGCAAAATTATCTTTGGTATCGGTTTTCTTTCTCACTTTCATATATTAAACTTCACATTTGTTTCCATATATGAGTTTTATCTGCACTTTTGGACAGAATTCCACTTTATTGCTGTAATAGGTGGGATTTCTGTTCGTTTTCATATATGAACTTTTATTTTTACTCCCATATGTGGAAATTCACTTTTTATTACACTGTGTGGGATTTCACCTTATTTTCATATATGGATTTTTCCTTTTGTTCTCGTATATGAGATTTCGTTTTCAGAAAACCAAGAGTCAGTTTATTCTCTATTCATGAAGGCGCATAAATGTTACGACTTAATCCCAACGAGTTCGAAGCTCGTGGTATTCGACACGGAACTACCAGTGAGGAAAGCCTTCTACGCCTTGGTGTACAATGGTGTGAGAGCAGCTCCATTGTGGGATAGCACGAAACAGGAGTTCGTTGGAATGCTCACTATCACCGATTTCATTCAAATCCTCCACAAATACTATTCCAAGGACGCCATCACGGACGGAATGCGAGAACTGGAAGAACACAAAATATCCACATGGAGAAAAGTTTTCGAGGACGACAAGCATGTGAAGCCGTTCGTGACGATAGATCCCTCGGAAAGCCTTTATAAGGCCGTGGAGATTCTTTGCGAAGAAAAGATCCACAGGTTGCCCGTCCTCGAGCAGATCACTGGCAACATCGGGTACATATTGACCCACAAGAGATTAATCAAATTTTTATTCCTCTATGTAAGACATGTTTCCGTTGCACTGGTACAGAGGTTTTTCAGATAAACGACCTTCCAAGACCGGCTTTCATGGAGAAAACCCCGCGAGAGCTGGGAATCGGGACCTGGGGCAATGTCTCGACCATTTCCATGGACACTCCTCTTATCGACGCGCTCAATATTTTCCTAGAAAAACGGGTATCAGCGTTACCACTATTGGATTCTGAAGGCCACGTCGTGGACATCTATGCTAAATTCGACGCGATTAATCTGGCAGCTGACAAGACTTACAACAACTTAGATGTGTCCGTTTTCGAGGCTCTTCGACACAGAGACGAGGTGAGACATCCGTTTCGTACATCCATTTCTGATGGGTTTTGTTTTCAGTGGTTCGAAGGTGTTAGGAAATGCTCTGAACATGACTCTCTTATGACCGTGATCGAAGTGATAGTGAAAGCGGAAGTACACAGACTAATAGTAACGAATGAATCTCAGAGTGTCGTCGGCATTATTTCCCTCTCCGATATCCTGAAGCATATTGTATTGGAGTTACCGAAAACGTCTCAGGTGTCAAGCCCACTGAAACCTTCCTCCTCGACTGATGCCGTCGACGAACCGATGGACCCCTCCGCTTAAATGCCAGCAACAGGATCGCTGATATTCATTAATTCGAGAATATTTTAACTGTTCAGAGAACTATTTGCTAAATTGGAGTATTATTGTATAGTTTTAGCCAGGATGTCGATGGGTCTTCGGATTTCAGCGAGAACGGTTGAAATCCTCCGAGCCCTCGTTTCCTGGTTAATTATATACACTGTTCTATGATGAAATAAATATGTTTTCCAATAATTCCAGCGATTTATGATTTTATTTTTTGTTGTTTCTTATGAATGTGATTTCCTTGGAAATCAAAAATCGAGAAAATATATTACAAAGCAAAAAGCCAGATTTTCCATCTCATCAACAGGTCGCGTGGAATAAGACCAGTGAGAGTCACGCTTCTCTCAGATCTGTAGATACCAGCACGTATTTCATTTTTCCTATCTGTGGAGCTGCTTGTTTTTACTAACCCGGTACTGCTGCCGGCCTAACCCCTCGAGATGAATTCACTTTTACTGTTGCTACTAACTGTCCCCCTGATAACGTCCCTACCGAGTCCGTCTACTATATGTCACTCTGACAATGAATTTTCTTGCGGTGATTCCTGTATCCCGATTGATTTCCGGTGTGACAACGTGAAGGATTGCAAGTCTGGCGCGGTAAGTCTGATTTCTGCTATTCCCTTATAGTCTTTTTTACAAATTTCGATCCTCTATTTTGTGATTTATTCTCAATGATTTGACGGTTTGTAGGATGAACAAGGATGCGCATACTTACATAAATGCCCTGCTAACGATTTCATGTGCCGAAGTGGAGAGTGTATTACCGCCTCGTTCAAATGCAACGACGAGTGGGATTGTTCTGATGGAAGTGACGAGAACGGATGTCGCGAATGGGAGTTGCTACGTGCCCGGAAGACGTTCGGACTTGAGCCTTCGATCGAACCCACCACCCCCAAGCCTCAGGAATGTGATGCTGATTCCAACTTTGAATGCAAGGTTTCCCGCGAATGTCTGCCTCTCCAAAAGCGGTGTGATGGTGTTACGGTCTGTTCTTTTCTTGTTAGTGATTTTGTCATGGTCGACTGTTTCAGGATTGCGCCTATGGAGATGACGAGGAAGGATGCATTGACCGTCAATGTTATCTCGATGAATACGTGATGTGCAAAGATGGCGTACACTGTATTCACGAGGATCGTTTTTGCGATGGATTCCCCAACTGCCCAGATGGATCGGACGAGAAGGGTTGTAGCTTCGAATCTTTGCCTGATGCCGAGACCTACCTTGATCCTGAATTGTGTTCTAGCTCGGAATTCCGTTGTTCCTCCGGTGCATGCATTCAAAAGAAGGATATGTGTAACGGAGTGAAGGATTGCGATGATGGTTCCGACGAGGACGGACAGTGTGGAGAATGTCGGGACTTCGGTTGCAGTTTCAAGTGTATCGATAGCCCGAGAGGTCCCGAATGCACTTGTCCCCCGAAGTCGTTCCTTTCTTCCGACTACCGTACTTGTGAGGCCGAGGATCTCTGTGCCTTCGATGTCCACGAATGTAATCAGCATTGTCGTCAGTCCTACGGTGCCGTGACATGTTACTGCTCCGAAGGTTACCATCTTCTCAGTCCGAATGAATGTACTGCGAAACCGGAATTCCACAACGGAAGTCTTATCTTCGTCTACGTGAGTTCATTTTGGATTCGAAATTTAAACCTATCTTTTGATTTTCAGCGCGAGAACTCGGTTCGACGCACCCAGCTCTTCAACGAATCCTCATTTTATGAAGAACAGGTCACTCCTATTGATGGAAGTCGAATTTTGTCCCTCGCTTTCCATCCTTCTACCGATCAGCTCTTCATGGTTGTGAGTTACAAACAACACATAACTGAACTCCTTGTTCACGACGGAACCACCAGTTCGGCTCTCTTGACTGGTGTTCATATGAAGCATATAGCTGTCGATTGGATTACTGGCAATATCTACTATGCCGTGGAAGGTGCCGATCCTGGAATCGGAGTTTGCTCTCCACAAGGTGAATATTGTAGAATGCTTATTAGAGGAGAATACAACGATGACCATGGTTATACTCAACACTACGGCGGTCTTATTTTCCATCCTAAGAGATCTCAGATCATCTGGTTGGAACGCAATAGTGAACATCAAAATGGAGCTGTTATGGTTGCTGACACAGATGGACAGTATCCTCGCAGACTTGATCACTTGGATATTGGTCATCTGAAGACGATTTCCATTGATTACGTACAAGATCACCTTTATGTTGCTGGTGATAACTCATTGAATCGTATTGACCTTCATACACTTAAATCCGCGACTGTCAGTGCCGATATTTCTCCTCGTTCGATGGTTGTGTTTAATGGACACTACTATTACGTCGAAAGAGATTCGCATATCTTGAAGAAGGCCAAATTTGGTGAGGAGAAAGCACAGCACTTGCATTTGGTCGGACAGAAGGATGTAGCTCTTGCCATTAATAACAGACTTTATTATGATATGTATTCCAATCCTTGTGAAAGCAAGAAATGTAGTCATATGTGTGTTTTGGAGCATAGATTGTTCAGTGACGTCCCCCATGCGAAATGCATCTGTCCTGACCAATACAAGATGGTTGATGGAGCTTGTGTTTTTAGTGAAAATACTTTCTCGGTGAGTTCTTTCGTTTTTCTCTGGTTTTCAATGAGGTTTTCAGCGAGTTCATTTGAGCAATAATCGTATGATGGAACTTTGTCAAGTTGGTTCGATTTGCCAGAATGGAGGTTTCTGTGCATCTTTGAGGAACAGTACTTTCGAAAACCCGAGTTGCGTTTGTCCAGAAGGATTCAACGGTCTCTATTGTGAGAATGCTTCGGCTGTCTATGACGGAGAAGAAAGTGTTGGCTGGGTTATTGCACTTTGGATTTTGCTTTTTATTGTGATCTCAATTGTCGTATTCTTATGTGTTGTATTTGCTCGTTATCCTACTCTCAGACATCGTGCAGAATTGGTGCTTGGCGTGACGGTTCCTATCATCTCATCTCCATTGTCGAAATCGAACAGCAGTAGTAGATCCCCGATTATTCTGGGAGCAGAGAATGGACCTTCGACGATTCCAAGGAACGAGAGTGTTGATAACACTTCGAATAACTTCCCTAATCCGATGTATAACGTTCCGACAACAGCTCCCTTCCTCGCCAGACCCCCTTACTCCGAACCTACTGGTTATTAATCTGGTTAGGAATACGAATTTGTTATGACTGTGACTTGTTTATCCTTATAATTCTGTATAATAAAATTATAGTTTTAAGGACGTTTGGTTTTTGTGGTTCGATTTGTTTTAGGCTTGGGAAATGGTCAGAATAGGATTTTGTTGAGTTTTCGAGAACTTGGAATCAAGTGAGTTTTGTGGATGATCATGAAATTTGTTCTCAATTCGGAAATTTATTTTCATTAATCAGTCCCATTGGACACGGATTTATTTGGTATACAAATAGTGACTTCTTTGTCATTATTTTGGAACGTAATTTTAAAGTAATATTACTTCTGAGTGGTGTTTCTGTGAGTTTAAAATTGGGAGGATTCCAAGGTCAGATTTTCCAAACGCGGGCGTCCGTTTGGAGGTGATCTGGCCTACGGACTGGCGTACGGTTGCCCGCCACTGGTCTCACCACGAAAATGGTTGCGCGGACGGGGTCGCTGCTGGAGAGCTTCACTGAGGCGTTTTCTCTAAGAATATCTCTCGATCTTCTTTTGTCTTTTTTTACATTTTCGGTAGTTTTTCGATCCTAATTTACCTTTTAATTTTCCCAAGCATTTACTCATGTGTCGGAGGAATTTATGTACTTTTGAACTTATGAATGATTAGTGAGTTTTATGTATTTTTAACTCGTTGAACATTTGACTGAACTTTTGGTGTTTTTCATGGAAATTTACTGTTTCACCGGGGAAGTTTCAGGTTCGTGAACCGAACCGGTTCGATTTTTACCGGTTGTTCAGAATGGCTCCTTGTAGAAGAGAGCTGTTCGGCTTCAAGACAACTGATACCTTTGGCAAAGCTTTAGCCAAGGTACGATTCAAAGCTCAGAAGAAAGGAAGGAGAATCGACCTGCAACTAGCTCTTCTACCTATTGATGCCAACATCAGTCGAGAATTTAGGTACTTTTTGGTCGGGGTCCCAGTTCCTTATGTTGTTTTTCAGAGATGAGGTTTCAAACCCAAGGGATTTTGATAATCCATTCAAATCTACTCACCTGACGAATCGAACTCGTGTCCCAATTTCCGAGCCGCTAGATATTATTATCGATTCAAATGAAGCCCAGTCCTCCGTCCACAGCGATCCCGACAAAGAGGCTCACGTTGGTTCTCGGTTTTAGGCCTAATTGAAACTGAACTTTTTAGGCTTGGTTGAAGAAGCGTCGGTTGGAGTACTTGTTCACTGCCAGTCGACCCAGCGATGAGCTCCATATTTGCTATTCTCTTCATGAGTCTAATATTTACAAGGATGAAGGAACTGCGGCTGTTCTGAGGAGTGTATCTAGCACTCGGAATTTGAAACCCTTTAACAGAAGAGTTACGAGAAAACAGAAACCATTGCCTATTGATTACAAGAATGAGTGTTACAACCTTCCGTCGACGGAGTCCGCAGCTGGATCTGCTTCGATTGACGACGTACTGGAAGCCATGAAGAAGAGGTTCGACAACATAACAAGAAATCCTATAGGAGTAAGTTCTCTTTGTCCAGGTTACTAATCAACCCATGTTTCCAGAAGAAATTAAATCATGTGTCTGTTCAAGCACTTGAATCGTACGGAGTTTATCTTCATTCGGTCTCAAAAGCCGCGTATTACTTTCTCGTCGGTCATGATTACCCTTTTTCTCGCAATGGATGTGCCTTGTTTGATACTCAGGAGTTCTCGGCTAGGATTCCTGCTGTTGCTTACATTACTCAATGCTTTTATGAGAAAAGCTCACACCCATGTTTGGTAGTAACGTCCTCGCGAAAGCAGGTTTCTTGGCTCAGAAGATGTCGGCAGATGTGTAAGGACATCAGTATCTCTTGCGGACCACTGAAAGACGATCAATCGATGGAAGTTGACGAAGGTATCAAGCCAGAAGACTTTAATTTATTTGTTTTGACCTATGAACAGTTCCTCGACCAGATAGATTCTGTGACTAAGAGGACGTGGCGATGTCTATTTATTGAAGCCGATCTCAATTGTCTTCTTTCTACCCTCACTCCAGTATTACCTCAGATTTCCCAAGGGATTCGATCTCAAAGTCGGTATTTATTAATCCAGAATTGTACATTACCTCGGAATTTCGATGGTCTCGACAAGTACGGTCCACAAATTTTGCCATTCTTTTTCGTAGACCAAATGCAGAATCTGGGTTCTCAAGAAGACGGTGTCAAGACGATTTTCCGGAAAATATCGATGTCTACACCGGAAATTTCGCAGACAAGTTCTAGACAAAACGTTTTCCCATCGTGTATCTCTAGATTTCACCCGCTTTTGAAGGTTTTATATTTGAATACTTTCCACCCTAACATGGTTGGCCGGAATATAGTAAGGATACGTGAAGTTGATCTTCCGTCCAATTTGCCCAAAGAAATTTACATCTCGGGTAAGTTTGTTCATTCTTGAGTAACAATAATCCACGATTTACAGAATTGTTGAGACCTGTAATTCCGGAATTGAAGTCGGAGAACAATGACGTGAGGACGAAATGCATCGTGGCACTTTGTTTGGAAGACCGTCGTTTGGCAGAGACTGTGATGGTGAATAATGGGTTGAAAGGAGCACAGTTGTTGGAACGACAGAAAATACCCGTGTTTCCATTGACGGATACATGGCATAAGGTGGTTTATGTTCTCGGAAGATATGATGATCCTCGAATTACTGATGCTGCTGTTGAGATGTTCAAGAATTCCGAGGCACTCCAAAGGTGTGGAGATCGGGAAATTGTATTCCTCTGTCCCAGTGGACAAGATGCCTCTCTGGAGGAAGCACGGTTGAGATTCGAAGACGATGGAAGAAGTCCGAATCTGGCCAACATGGACTTCATCAATGATATGTTGCCGAAAATCTGGATGGGTATGAAGTTCCAAACAAAGTCATCTTCTTATCCGCTGGAGAGTGCTCATACTCAGGTCTCGACGACAAATCAAAGGAGCTTTGAGGCTATCATGAACGAAGTGACGGATTTCTCGTTACCAGCAACGAGGAGACCGAAAGTCCGTCGCACCAATGTGCATCATGAGGAAATTAGGGAATACCTTGAGCAAGTGGAGGAGAAGCAGCCGGAATCTGCTGTTCCTAAGGACCGTGCCAGACCACCACCGAGAAAGAGACAACCTCCGGCGAAAGCGCCACCTGCTCCTCAAACTGCCAATCCTCCTCAGGTTGTTAGAAGGATCCCCGAAAGATTTGAACGGCTTCGTCGTCTGGTTCCTGTGATGGCGAACGCAGTGTCGAATTTGACTCCGTTCGGTCCTCCTGTGGATCGTTCTCTCCTCAGGAAGTACATGCTCGAGCAAGCTCCTCTGGATGTGTTGCCGATGGACTGTTATTTGACCGCTAAGACTGTTGTTCGGTTTAGTGCTTTTGGAAGCTATTACAGACATGCATTATATGGTGGTCAAGTCAGGAAGACTTTGGCACACTTCTTCAACTGGGAATGTGCCACTGCTTTCTATGGAATTATCTGTCGGAAGTTCCCACATCAAAAGTAAGGATTTCGTTTATCTTATGGGGTTAACTTGCTGTATTTTAGGAGCAAGATCAGGATAAACAAGCAGTTCCTGTCTAAATTCTTCAAGAAGAATATGATTCTCAGGTTCTTCAAGAAGGATGGATTCCCGCTTACTCGTGTCCCAATGGAACGGGAGATGCTGACATTTATGTTGGGGAATGGAATCACATTTGATTTCAGAAACCATTTGATGAAAGCTCTTGTGGATCCTGAAGGGAAAATTAAAGAAATACCACCGGAACCGGAGAAGAAGGAAATAGATGATTATGAAAGAGAGTATTTCGAAAAGAAACAAGAGGGCGTACCGCGACCTGTTTATTTCGAAGATATTCTGAATATGCTAATTGATCGAGAGGAGAGGAATTACTGGTGTTCATTGGCTATTAGGAAGCCTAGGAATTCTGATAAGACTTTGGTTGCGAGGAATGATTTCCACGATTTCTTCTTCGACGGTCTTTATCCTTTCCTGGACAGTGAAGTTAATCGGTCGGAATATGTGGCGAACTATCGGAAAAGTTGGTTTGTCAAGAAATGTGAGAAGCCGAAGAGATCTACACCGTACGTTCGGGGAACAGCCAAGACGGCTGCTAATATGTATCTTCGGAAGATGAAGCCGGTTCCCTCGAAGCCCATTACGATGGACGAGGATGCTTTGAGTTCCGGAGCCGGTCCTTCGAGCAATGAAACCGCGAGAGATATTTCTACTTTGGAAAGACCGTTGGAGGACAGTCAGATGGATGTCGATACTCCCTTGGATGATAGTCAAATGCCACATACTCCTATTGTTGAGAGACCTCAAGTGGAGGAAGACGATGAAGTGCCGTTGAGCAATGTTCCTCATATTGGGCCGTCGTGTTTGAGATATCCGTCTTACAGAAATGAAATGCCGTTTGACAGTTTTCCTGGTCGGAGACTGGCTGCGAGAGTGTATGGGGACGCTGTTAGTCTCGCTTTTGGTGATGATTTGTTGAAATTCTTCGATGTGGATGCTCAATCATCAGATTCGGATGACGAAGGTGAAGGTGAAGATGTGGTTACGAGGAAACGTAACTTGGATGGAAGTACTGAAGATGAAGTTCCTTCGAAACTCAGCAAAGTAAGTTCCTTGTTTTTGATATTTGATAATTTCGAACGTTTCAGTCTGATGATTCTGTTGGGGAGCAAGTCATTCATTCGAGTGAGGATCGTAAAGAAGTGGATGAAGAAATGGGGCCGGAATATTTCAGACCTGAATTTGCCCCTGCATTTAGGAAGAAAGTGCGAACGAGCTTTATTGTCGCTGGAGATCTGCAGAATAAGATCTCCTCGTTCTCACGATCAGGTGATTTCAAGAAAGATCATCGCTACAATATGGGCTCAATAATGAATTCGGACCCAAGGAGGACCTACGACAAAGTTGACTTTATTCAGCCATTATCCAAATTCCCGAACTATGCTGTATTGGCTGAGGACTCTGTCCCACCGAATGACGACGAAACGACAGAAGAGTTGCTGAGTTATTATTCATTCATGCAGCGAAACAGAGAGCTCTACAACAACCATGAGCATCTTGTATCTGACTTCGATCCAGTGAATATTGATTGGGAATTGAGGAAGTACTTTGAACTTGCAATCACCTCTCGGATGCCTGATAATTTGCCTTTCTCATTCGACAATTCCTGTTTGAATATGCCGATATATGGACGCACTTTACCGAAAGATGCTAAGATAGAAATTCTACCCCATGGGGTTGACAATTCGTCAGGAAAAGCTTTCCTTTCACCATTCCATACTGCTCCTCATATGGCTCCTGTTTGTAATGCTGTACCGTCTGGTATTTCTTCTCCTTTCAAAGGAGCTCCCTCGAGTTCTGCTTCGCACTCATCTTCATCGAATCCTATACTAGACTCGTCGGAATTGCATCATTTGATTTTGAGAAAACTTGGTTACGAGGAGGACTCACCTAGACATGAAACCATTGTCAAAATGGAAGTGGAAGAGGCTCCAATTAAAGAAAATAGTCATGTCATTGATCCTGCTATTGTTTCTGAAGAAAAGAATGAGTCACAAGGTGAAGCAAGTTATTCTGGAACGATGGTTAATGAAAATGGCAACTCACAGCGATCTGAACCAGAAGGAAATATGAATATTCAACTGAAATCCGAGATCCCTGATTCGGAATCTGCCAGTGGCATTCCGCCTCATTATCGATCGCAGATTGGTCTTCAGGAGAAAATTATTGAATCGCCACAAAAATCGGAGTCTAGTAATGAGAAATTCAAGCCTAAAGAAGATGTTATGTACTCACCACAACCGGGAGCTATTTTTGAAATGATAGAAAGTATTGCTGAGAGATATCCTGACTGGGTGGAATTGATAACGAATAAGGATGAAGTGCACTTCTCTCCTAGTTTGATATTCGACGTTGTTTGCAGAATCTTCAAGGATGAGCTTCAAGTGAAGGAACCTTCAGCTACGCAATCTACTGAACAAGATATGTTTGTTGGTGATTCTGAGGTCTGGCAGCCTTTTGCAATTACGGTATTGGCAGACAGAGCAAAGATTGCTACCAGTTCGAAGGAGAGGTTTTTGGAGAAGAACCATCTGTTACTGCTCCAAAGGTCGTTCAGTAGAAATGAGTTGATCGCAATATTGAAGCAATGTGAAATCAAGTATGCACTTAATGTCTCTGGAATGTTCCAAAATCCAAAGAAAATGACTCAATATGATATCCGCATATCAGCATCACAATTGAAGAGTTTTGTTCCAAGAGCAAAGTTGAGGGAACTTAAAGATGACATTGATTATTCGATTAGACGAAGGAGGACACAATTGCAGAGGTCTCAATCACTAGAGTCTCCTAGATATTTGAAATCATGTGTTCGTAGAAGAAGTGCGTCTTTAAGTCATCCAACAACTTCGAAGGAGATTGGAGTTCGTCTTTTCGATCCCAAACCCGAACTGGACTGGGAAAGAAGACAGAAATATGTCTTCAGAAAACCGAAACCTTCGATATCTAAACCGATAATCAGGAAGCTAGAACCTTATGTAATTAACTTGATGCAGATTATCGGCGACGATGGAGAGAAAACGGGAGCAAGTTCATATCATTGTAGACGCTTCAGAAGGAGGGTTTATATTTCGCCTGGAAATGTACGATGGCGGTACTCGTCTTATATTGATGATCGCTGGAAGAACTTCAGAATTGGTTATAAGTCTTCGTTTTCCCTTGCTTTCATCAACTACTGCCAAATCAACGCCATTGGAAATTGAATTACGGGATGAAATCATATGACATTGCCAGAATGGAATCCTCATGAGTTGGTCGTTCAGATACTCATTTGGTATTTAGCTTTAATTACTTGTAAATAAAATAATAAAAGAAATTGTCGAGGACTTGGTTTCGTAATTCGGATCTACTGTGTTTTTGCGAGAGCGAAAAGTGTTCAAGAAGGGCAACAAAGATCGAGAATAGAAAAGTATTTGTTTTTGACATCGGGAAGTAGGAAACTTCATCGGATCAAAATAGATCAGTCTTTGCTCCTGGAAAGGCACAATGGATGAGGAGTGGATTAAATCATTTTTGGTAATGAGATATCGAAAGCTTTCTTTATATCTAGGAGAAATTACTTTCTAAATGTGATTACTTATTTTAATTAATTTGTAGCAAAGAGTTTTATATTGTTATT
This sequence comes from Halicephalobus sp. NKZ332, assembly GCA_009761265.1. Lineage (NCBI taxonomy): Eukaryota > Metazoa > Nematoda > Chromadorea > Rhabditida > Panagrolaimidae > Halicephalobus > Halicephalobus sp. NKZ332. The sequence goes on along the minus strand of VOSG01000018.1, from coordinate 177,250 downwards.
AATTTTTTACATTGGTGGAAAGAACGTCTTGACTCATTCAAAGTCAAAGAGGATAACTGTTAAGGATGTTCTGAGAATCCATATATTTGAACCAAGTTTTTAATTTTATAAAGAATCAGATGACATCTGACGTTAGTATGTTTTGATTGGTCCGCAGAGAGAAGAGAATGATCGCGTTTTAAAACTAAATGAGCAAAATTGAAAAGGAAATATCAGTGATCAGGTTTTTGTTTCTTGGCGTTGTATCCTCGCTGCCTGCGGAGACATGCACATTCGATCGGTATTGTAATAAACTCCTTGATTTCAGGGTATTTACTTCGGTAATTTGTATTTGTACCTGGACTTGAGTACTTCGGCAACCACGAGATGCTGAGCCAGATGCGACCGTTGTTTTCCTTAAGAGTGATCTTTCGGAGTTTTTTCTCGAATGAACTGTTGTTTCAGAACCATATCGCGATGTTTCCTCGTTACTCTTCGTATCAACGTCAGCCGATCGATGAAGAATGGGCAAAGATCGCTTCGAAGGCGATGAAGGGGAAAAGTGCAGATTCCCTGACCTGGAACACCCCTGAGGGCTTCCCAGTGAAGCCTCTGTACACAGCGAAGGATAGAAAGCATGTTCCTGCTGATAACGAGGTCAGATTATATATGAGGTTATTCCTTGTTCTAAGTTTGTTCGTTTATTCCAGCTCCCTGGACAATTCCCATTCACTAGGGGTCCTTATCCGACGATGTACACTCAACGACCGTGGACTATTCGTCAGTATGCTGGATTCTCAACTGTGGAGGAGTCCAACAAATTCTACAGAGACAACATCAAGGCTGGACAGCAAGGATTATCTGTCGCCTTCGACTTGGCTACTCACAGAGGGTGAGTCGAATACTTTTTAATGTTTATTTGTTTATTTACTTAATTTTTTTTGTTTTGTATTTTGTTTGATCAAACCAAAACTTCCTTTTATAGATATGATTCCGATAATCCCCGTGTTTACGGAGATGTCGGAATGGCTGGTGTGGCTGTGGACAGCGTAGAAGACATGAAGGCTCTTTTCGACGGAATCCCCTTGAACAAGATGTCCGTCTCGATGACGATGAACGGAGCTGTGATTCCTGTCCTCGCGATGTATATTGTTGCTGCAGAAGAACAAGGAGCTAAGATGAGTGAAATGGCTGGAACTATCCAGAACGATATTCTCAAAGAATTCATGGTCAGAAATACCTACATTTATCCTCCAGAACCATCAATGCGTATCATCGGTGACATTTTTGCCTTTACTGCACACAATATGCCGAAATTTAATTCTATTTCTATTTCTGGATATCATATGCAAGAAGCCGGAGCTGATGCGGCCTTAGAATTGGCTTTCACAATCGCCGATGGATTACAGTACTGTCAAACAGGATTGAATGCCGGGTTAAAAATCGACGAATTTGCTCCAAGACTTTCTTTCTTCTGGGGAATTTCGATGAATTTCTATCTCGAAATAGCGAAAATGCGTGCTGCCAGACGTCTTTGGTCGAATCTCCTTAAAGAGCGTTTCCAACCTAAGAGTTCCAAATCCATGATGCTTCGTACTCATTGCCAGACTTCTGGATGGTCACTCACAGAGCAAGATCCCTACAACAATATCATCAGAACTACGATAGAAGCGATGGCTGCTGTTTTTGGTGGTACTCAATCACTCCACACGAATTCCTTTGATGAAGCTCTCGGACTGCCTACTAGGTTTTCTGCTCGTATTGCTCGTAACACCCAAATTATCCTTCAAGAAGAATCGCACATTTGCAAAGTTGCTGATCCTTGGGGTGGATCTTACATGATGGAGTCTCTCACTGATGAATTGTACGATGCTGCACTTAAAATTATCAAAGAAATTGATGAAGTCGGTGGTATGGCTAAAGCTGTTTCTAGTGGAATGCCGAAATTGAGAATTGAGGAAGCTGCTGCCAAAAAACAAGGTAGAATTGATTCAGGAAAAGATGTTATTGTCGGCGTCAACAAATATATGGTTGAAAATGTAAGTTTTTAATTTGACTTTGTTGGATTATGTGTATATTTTTAGGATGAACCAATTGAAGTTTTGAAAATTGACAATAGAAAAGTCCGAGAAGGTCAAATTGCTAAGTTGGAGAAACTCCGAGGAAATAGAGATTCTACTCGTGCCCAAGCAGCTCTTGATAAAATTGCAGAATATGCCAAAGGCAACGGAAACTTGTTGGAAGCTGCTATAGAAGCTGCCAGAGCTCGTTGTACTGTTGGTGAAATTAGTGATGCAATGGAGAAAGTTTTCAATCGTTATACGGCTGTTAATCGTCTTGTCAGTGGAGCCTACAAATCTGCTTTTGGAGAAACGAGTGAAATTGATGCTGTCATTTCAAGAGTAGCTAAATTCGCTGAAAAAGAAGGTCGTCAGCCACGTATAATGATAGCTAAAATGGGCCAGGATGGACATGATCGTGGAGCTAAAGTTGTTGCTACAGGATTCGCTGATCTTGGATTCGATGTTGATGTTGGTCCTTTGTTCCAGACACCGGAAGAAGCTGCCCAACAAGCTATTGATGCGGATGTTCATATCATTGGAGCAAGTAGTTTGGCTGCAGGTCATTTGACGTTGTTACCCCAGTTGATCGACGAGTTGAAACGTCTAGGTCGTCCGGATATCTTGGTGGTTGCTGGAGGAGTTATTCCCCCACAAGATTACGAGGAGTTGAAACATGCTGGAGTTGCTTGTATTTTTGGTCCGGGTACTCGACTCCCTCATTGTGCCAATCAAATCCTGGATATTTTGGAAAATACTGGCGATGAACCGAAACGTGCTACATTATAGGTGATTTTTACTAGGGCTTTTGTTTATTTTAACGGTGAATTCAACTTTTTGTTGAATAACTTAAACTGGACTACTAGGTGTACTTTTGGAGATGCAGGTTAATAGATTTCAATAAAGTTTATGTTTAATAATAATTTAAATCGAATGATGAACAACGGCTTCGTATTGCCGCAATTCAGTAAGATCTTTCATAGCAACGTGGTTGTTTCTGTCCGAAATCCAACGACCGTTCATCCCAGGGATTCTGGCAGTAGGTTTTCCCCAAGTCATTCCTTTGAAGAGCAATACCTCGTCGGCTGAAATTTTGTTTCATTTGTAGTATTGTTGTTTTAGAAAAAGAATTACCGTCTGACCACATAGCGTAGATGTGCTCTCCTTCTCGAGTGGGATTTTTATTTAATTGTTCTAAGAAAACAGAATAATTGTTTTGAGTACATTTGGAAGAAGTATAGCCGCAAAGTACCTGGAAATTACTTTTTAAGTTTAATTCACTTATTAAAGTAAAAGTAATTTTTTCAAAAGTATTTTTTATTAGAAAATTAGAAAATACCTGGTCTTCACAAGTGTAGCCTGGATAAAGTCCATCGAGGGCATTACACCAAGCAGGAACGGTTTGAGCCAATTGACAGGTACACAGTCCGTAGTTGGGTCCAGCGATCCCGAGGAAGGTATCGATTTTCTCTCCTATAGGGGCTCCGATCGAGCAGTTTCCGTCTGTGGCGACGAGGTTTCCTCCTTTGATGGCTTTTCTTGCTAGAGGCACTCCGATAGAATGGGCTATGATGTCAACTTTGGGGGCTCCGGTGTAATCGATGACCGCCTTGATGAATCTTCTGATTGACAAAATGAAGGAACAAGTGTGGATGGTACTGTAGCTGTCGAGGACGTTGCCACTACCCCAGGTGTCTCCCCAGGTTGTTGCGTAGAGTTCCGCGTTACTGTAATTCTGCTCCATGAAATACTGTATGGATCTGGACCAGCCTGTCGCCGTAGGAGCCTGGATAAAGAGAGCAGCGTCCCCGGTTCCATGGATGAAGATCACAGGTTCATTATTTATCTAAGAAATAAATATAAAAATGAAATTTATGCTTTAAATAATTGTTACTCTTTCGTTAGGTTTCACTCTTCCTCCGAAACTCCCGCTGGGGCCAATGTCGGATCTGTCGAAAGCATCCGCTTCGTAGCCGTTGGTGATTAACCAATTTTGGAAATCTTCAGTAAGAGGACCTAGGGGTTTCCTCTGTCCCAGTACAGCAACATTACAGACAAAAAATAAAAACAAAATTATCCTCATTGAACGGTTTCAAAAATTTCTTCTGAAATAAATTGCTCTCCAAGACAGAGACTTCCTTGACAAAATTCTCTTCGAATAATAATTCCCTTGGAGACAAGGATTCTTTTGAGGTAGATTTTTTCGAGATAGAAATGTTGGTTCCAAAATAAAAGAATTGGCTTCAAGACGAAATCGAAAATGAAGTGGACACGACTGAGGGCGATCGACTCTCTGCCCCGCGGCGGGTTCCAGAAGCCTGACCCGGAGCATTCCTAACAACTTTCCCCTGGAAACTGGATTCTTCGAGCCCTTGAAGCACATCTTCTTTGATGTTCATCTTTTCTCGTGAAGAAAGATAACATGCTCTTTAATTTCCTTTTTCATTGATTTGGAATTTTTGAGTTATTGCAACAAATGACTTTATCTCGGCTCTCTAATCGCGTTTCTCGTATGACTTTATCCCCTTTAGCAATGACCCTGTTCAAGATGTATTGAAACGGGAAAAACCGGCTTCGGTTGAGCCCTCTAGAAATCTCCCTTGAAGATTCACTTCACGTTCTTACTCCAAAAATGCTTTTAAAAAAAATTAAAGTGAACGTTTTTATGGAACTTTCCCGACAAGAATACTCAAACTTTTTAGAAACCTACAAACTGAAGCTTGGGATGTTAGTTCCGAATATTTCCATCGAATCTTGAGAAATTTAAGTTCAAATAAGTCAAAATTGGGGCTCCAAGGCAGAGCAAATGATTATCATTTGGAGTTTCCGACGCCATTTTTGCATCTATCATTTTTATCATATTGTTATAAAAATTAAATTATTTACGAAATCATTTCAAAATGGTAGAATCTTCTGGAACTCCCAGTCTTTCTAAATGCTTGTTTTGAAATTATCCATTATGGAAACCAGAATTATTCGTATAAAATTGTCTCGACACGAATTTCTTCTAGAAATTTCTGATTTAAAATTTTGATTTTAAAAATTTAAATTAGACTCCGGAGAATTCTAATAAATTTTAGTTGCATGCTTTAAAATACAAATCCCCCACCAAATTGGCAAAGTGTCCTGAGTGTCGTATTTCTGTAAAATTAAAAATAACTTTTACGAAACTGTCTGGATATTAATTTTACAACTTCCCAGAAAGTTCCAGAATTCAGTTTCGAGCGACTCCAGAAATTTCCGTTGGATTCTGGAATATTTACTCTGGATATCAATCGTCCAAAATTACAATTCCTGTTTTTTATATTTTCTTTTTAAACATGAAAGGCAGTTTAATTAACTCGATTTCTGGCCAACAAAATATGTTGAGAAGGCAACTTTCCCTAGTTTTTTTTCGCTCCGTTATTCCTAAGCCAAAGAGTACAAAGACAGCCATAGTGACAACGGGGAGGCAGGCATGGGCAACGTCCTGCCGCACGCGGGTCCATGTGATTCTGACTGCTTTAGAGGAAAGTCTGTCTTTTTAGTGGAAAAAGGACGCAACAAATGATAGAGAATAGTTGTTTCTAACGCGGCGAGATCTCATGTTCTTGCTCCCTTAGCAGCTGGTGGGGACAAGCACGCCGGAGATAGGAGAGAAAACCCGACGTGTTTCATTGGAAAACGAGACCGGCTTGAGTTTAATTCAAACAGCGCGCGTAATCTACCGTATCTACCGTAAAGCCGTTCACCCTGGTTGATGTCACTTTCGGTTGTCATGGAATGCCATAAACGCTAGCACGCATCGGGCCGTGGCTCGAGTTAACGTAAAAAACGTTAATTTACTGGCGTTATTCGTTGATCAATAAAAGTGTAAATAATCGCGAATTTTATGTTTTTTTTTCTTTTTTTGTTATCGTGAGAAAAAATTAATTTCTTTATTTATATATTTGCTGTGTGAAGAAATTGATTTTTTGAAATTCAGGTGTTGTGCCGTTAGCTCTTGATGTTGCCATGTCGCTGCAGTCCTCGAGCCACCCGGCTGGTTTGAAGCACGGCGACATCCGTGATCCAGGAAATGTAAGCCCTTAATCCAGTTTTAAGTACTATTTATGATAACACTCCAAATCAATTCCATACATTATTTTTTGATCGGATTATTTTGTGCACACATGAGAGTTTGATATATGGAAATGTTAAATAGCGGAAACATCATTGAGCGAGAGAAGTTTATCGATTACCGATTTTCAGCGACCTCTGTTACTTGAACCGGAATTCCTGACGGAAGATGAGGCTCGGCGACGAAGAGAGCAGCTGAATCGCAGACCATCTTACCGGTGAGCTTTTGTTTTGCATATCTGATGTATGAACATGTTTAACGTTTAATGCATTCAATACATTTAATATACTTGACTTATCAAACGTTGGATATTAAACACAACGTTTGATATTTAGTATATTAAGTATCTGATAACAGTATATGTGATATGAGTCTGTCCAATTACAGCATGATTCTGAAGGACTTGGAAACAGTCGGAGATAAAACTTTGAAAAAAGAAGTTGATGAACAGCAACCAACCATGGATAGAGTTGCGTTATCTTCCCCTGTGGCAATTAGTGAGTAGAAAATTAAGTAATCTTGCATAAAAAGTGTTTATTTAAGATACTCTATCTGCAAACCCGATATATGCCCCGCCAGTCACAAACGGGAATTCCCTGCATCCACGTGGGAGTCCTGGAAATGAAATTGATACGTCCGTTGGTAACAATGTATTCTCTCCTCGGACCTTGACTGATTTGCCAACGGCGACCGCAGTGTCCGACACCCAGGTCTCCGCTACGTCTGCCCGACCTCAGCAACCGAATAATAACGTATTAGTTCATGTGAACCCAAATGATCTTCTGGGTATTAAGCCGGTTTCTGAAGCTGTCGCCAGAGTCACAAATGCAGCCGCGAGCTTCATGAACAACGGTAACTTCATGGACAATAGGACCATCTTATCTGATATTTCAGATTGGCCCTCCAACCTTCTAAATGTGTATAATTCCAACACTAGTCCTATGGGGAGTGTCTCTTCGTTGTCTGGAGGTCGTGGTCCGGGAGTTCCCGAAAGCGACGAAAGCAATAGGAAAAGACAAGTCAGGCTTCTTAAGAATCGGTTTGTTCTTGTGAGATTAATGGATTTGCTAATTATTTCTTTACAGAGAAGCAGCGAAGGAATGTCGCCGGAAGAAAAAGGAGTATGTTAAATGTCTGGAAAACAGAGTTGCTGTATTAGAGAACCAGAACAAAGCTTTGATAGAGGAACTCAAAACTCTCAAGGAACTATATTGTCGTAAAGAAAAAGCAGAATTATCGTGATATTTTACGTGATTCGTGTTTATCTACATATCGAATTCGCTTCTGGATGTAGCTGATAGTTTATTTTGGAACGATTTTGGGAGAGAAAATCGCGGATGCAAACTTTTATCCTACGCTACATTTTTCCGGTGACAAACAGGAGCCATTTTTATTGAATCCGGTCTCCAGAAATTCTGGATTTACCTGGCCCGATATGGCTTCATATTCTGTAGTTTAAATCCCCTTGACTTCGTCATTTTTATGTATCCACGGTGTATTTTTCTCAAGTAATTCATAGCATCAGAAGATCTCTCATGAACCTCCTCGTGAACAAATGTGCTCTTCTTGTATTCTCCATACAACAGCTGCTCTAACAGTCGATTACGGTCATTGAAGAGCGACTAATGCTGATCCGACCCTCTTCTGAACTTTCAGTCCACTTTTATAAATAGCATTTACGATAGAGAATAGCGACAAGAATATAATTACTCAATTTTCTGGATTTTTATCGTTTTATTTTTTCAAATTTGATCAAAAATGAGGAAACGGATCCGTCTTGTCATCTTTCAATTTGCTTTTTTCAGTCACTGATAGTTAATTCAATAAAGTGATATTAAAGATGGAATAAATTTGAAATTCAAAGTCCGTTGTGGGTTCCATTGATTTCTATTTGCTCATATACGGGAATTTTTACAATGTCTATGCAAAGTGTTTTGATTTTTGCGGGTTCAGTATTTCGATGAAATGCGTAAACATTGCAAGAAAAGTGTTTGAAAGTTGTTTTTGTAAGATTACGTAATAACCGAAATTAGCGCGAAAACGGCTCGTAATGGTCTGTTCTTGGGAAGAGAAAGAACTGACCTAACTCGTACGGAATGGAATGAACGGCTTATTGAAATGAAGTGCCCAAATTTGTCCTGTACAAGAAATCTATCCGTTTTGATTCCATTCGATGTAAGGGAATAAATGGTTATTGGACATAAGTGCCATACTTCTTTCCTACAGAGGATTTAATGCCCCTCTTTCGCTGAATGGGAAAGACCAAATGGCTCATTAAAAGGAGTGCCAGATTTCTTCCTATGATAAGTTCAACTGTCCTCTCTCGCTAAATGAGAAGGAATAAATGGTTATTAAAAAGGAGTGCCAGTTTCCTCCACAAGGTATATGATTACTCTAGCTCTCCTCATTGAATGGAAAGGAGTGGCTGATTGGAACAGATCACCAAAATTTTCTCATGAAATTATTCAAAAAGTGAATGCTTCTTTTTTTCTGATTTTTTGTTTCTTGAACTTTGTACCGCAGATTCCTCATCGATGGACTTCCATTAGCTCTACAGATTTTAAGCGAACCCTCATTGTCTTTTGTTGTTATTCGATTGATTAAAGTGACGTTCGTAGGTGGTACCGAGTGAGCTTCCTTGGCTTAGCGCACGAATCTCGGTTATCTCAAGTGGATTTTCTTCACGAACAAGGTAGAAGGTTTTTATCCTTAAAAAACTCGAGGTTGAGTAGCGTTCCCCTTGAATATCTATGGTGTTGCCTCGGGCGATAATTTTCGAGTGCACCGTCTGAGAATTCTCATGGGAGATTCTCGGAGTCGAAAACGGTCAAGTGATTCATGTTGATGTTGCGCAACTCTTTGTCCCTTGAATTTTCTTTATATTGAAGTAATACATTAAGAAAGTCTGATCCGAAATTCCTTCTCTTGTTTTGCTTTTCAAACACTCATTGTTGTTCGAAAAATCAAATATGCAAACAAAAAGTAAAAGTTTAAAGAAAGCGATATGAGGACCTGCCGTATGGGATCAGAGCGACATTGTTCGGTCCGTTTTTGACCCGATAGAACCAGAAATCTTGATTATGAAGTTAACTCTGAGTTAACAAAGGTGAAAAAAGAACAAACTTAGTTTTTTTTAAATCAAAAAACTAAAAAAATAAACAAATTCAATTTTTTAAATCAACAAAGTCATAAAAATGAATAAGTTCAGTTTTTTATATTAATTTTTTAAATCGACGAACTTGAAAAAAAGCAAATATTATTTTTTAGATAAACAACTTTTTGAGAACCTACATTATGAAAATATATCTTATTTTTAAATAAACAACTTTTTGAGAGCCTACATTATTATAAAAATATATCTTATTTCTCCTTGGAAGTTGCTTTTATATCAATAATTTTGGAAAATTAATGAGATCACAAAAGATGAATGTGTTCAATTTCTTATATTTATGATTTCTTAAAGTTAGTATGACCACAAAAATAGATATATCCGATTTTCATTTATTTGAAAACTCCTTGTTAATATTTTTAAGAATTAATAAAGTTCTTTAAGAAATAAAAATAAAAATTTCTAATTCTCTAATAACTACTTTTTATCCTTATGATTTTTTAAATTAATATAATCAAAAAATGAATAAATTCAGTTTTCTTATTTTAGAGTTATTTTTTACATTTATTATTTTCGAATACAATAAAAATATCAAAATATCTTATTTATTTTAAAGTTGTTTTTTATACTTATAATTTTTAGGATTTATATAATCATAGAAAATGGAGATATTTGTTTCTTCTAAGATTATCTCTTTATACTCACGATTTTTGGAAGTTATTTAATTATAAAAGATAAAGTGATTGAATATCTCTGACACTAAAATATTCTTACAATCATAGTTTTCCGAGTTGATAAAGTCATAAAATAATGGGAAGTTTAAATTTTACGATTTAAAGTTATTTTTATTTTCATGGTTTTCTAAATTTATGCGACTATAAAAATAAAGAACTTGAATTTCTGTTTATTTGAAAGTTACTTTCCATTTTCATGGTTTCCAGAATTAATATAATTTTAGACAACAAATTCAAATTATTCATTTAACGTTTTTTACTTTCTAAATCAACATAGTTATAAAAATCTTAATTTCTTAATCCTGTAACTTTCTAAATTTATGACTGTCAAAAGTAAACAAGTTGAATTTCTATTCAATTCAAGATCGTTCTTTATTTTCATGGATTACAGGAACAATATAATAAAAAATCTAACTTGTATGTGCTTATAGTTATTTTTCTTCATGATTTTCGAATGGATGTATTCCAAAAACAATCAACAAATTGAATTTTGTATTTGACAGTTATTTTTTATTTTGACTATGTTTTGAAAATCAATTCGGTGATAGTCCACAACTTCGCCAACTTTCTCATTAATCGTCTATCACACAATGGACGAATATAAAAGGTGAGATCGCAGGAGGATTATCGGGGACCTAGACTTACTGGATGATTAAGAAAAACGCTTATGCCCATTTTGTAATCGGACGGGGACTTTTTGATTTACTGACCACGACATCAGACAAGAGATGTGCACATAAGCATGCAGTGAAGGTCCTTCTGCACAACAATCCCGTCGTTGTTCATCTTGTCGATGCAGACATTGCTCGAAGTCATCATCTTCGAGGCGTAACTTTGATTGTCCGAAAGAAGGAGGTCTGTCGACCCTCTCGAAGAAGCACAACCCCAAGATATCTTAACGCAAAGAGTTGGTACTTATTTAGTCGAAGGCGGTCCGATCGTCTCGATCCCTAAAGCTGTGCGCGAGTTTTCGTTTTGGTCAGCGGCGTGGCCATCGCAAGATTCGCACTCAAGTGCTTTATGCAAACAACCCTTTGTGTCCGGCTAAAATTGCTCAAAACGATTAGACGACCCAGAGGCCGTTCAGTTTTCACTCAGTCAACGAGATGAATAACTCACTGCTTATTCTTCAACTTTTATTCATAGGTAATTTTTAAGAATCTATATTAATATTTAAGTTTATATTAACTAACAGTGGTAGTAACGGGGAATTAGAAAGTATTGAGGGATTATTTTGGATTTGATTATGATGAAGACTTAATCTGGATTTTCAGCTTTTGCTCATGCTCAAAAAACTCCGGTGATTGGAGGCGCTTGCAAAACGGATACTGCTGACGTCCAGATCGGCGGAAAGCAGAATCAATTTTTTTTGAAATGTGAAGCTAATGACGAGTAAATTCCTTTTTGTTATACTTTTAAATAATCTCATTCTTTAGTTCCGAAGATGGAAGCGGTATTTGGGTCGTGAAGACCCGTGTCAACTCCCCAACTTCCAACGAAGCCCAGGGTGCTCAGCAGCATCCTAAAAAAATCAGAAAAGTTCAAATGAGCAACGTCTGCGGTAACTTTTTAAATTCACATTAAAACCGAAGTTGGACTTGAATTATTTTCTGTATTTTAGAACAAGACAGCAGTGCTCGAGAAGGTCAATCTTGTACGACGTCGGAAACTTGCTTGCAACAAAACTACGAAAATTCCGGATCCTATCTCCAATGTGACACTACACAACAGAGATGGGTGAAACGAAGCTGTCAACAGGACTTCGTCTTCAGCTTCGAGCACCAGTCCTGCATCGGTCACTCTAAAACTATCAGACACGTTGCTCGTGAGTTTTTGGATTTTCCACGGACACTCGAGAAAAAGTGAAATCTCTTCAAAATTGTATAAATAACTCTTCAGGTCAAGCCGCTTCTGGAGGCGTCATCTGCACTTTCACCCAGTGCAACAGCAACTCCAATCCTTGCAGTGTCGGAACCTGCAACAACGGCTACTGCTGTAGTTCTGCTCCTGTTGCTCCTATTTCAGGTTTGAAACGCTTTTTAAATTTGTGGCTTTGGTTTTGTCATTTCCCTAACAAGTAACATTTTAACCCCGTTCATCCCTGTTACAGGAAAAGAAAGGAAATTTTCCAAAAAACCTTCGAAAGTTAAGCCGATAAAAATCTTCGACCAAGCGATGGATGACTCTCCTATCTCAGCTTCAGACCTTGATTCGCCCTTAAGAACAGATCTTGATCCGTCTTTAAAAAGGGATCTTGATCTCTCCTTAAAGACGGATCCACTTGATCGAGTCCTCGTGAGAGCATCTGGGAATGGATGTGCGCTACAGTAACTTTACCCTTTAGTGCGGTCAAGGCAACTTGACCTTAATTACAGTAATTTTCCCTGTTCATAACCTAGATCCTTTCAGTCGGGTGTGCCGCTGGGTTTTCTTCCCCGATTAAGTGTACTCCAGTTGGTGGATGTCCTCCAGGATTATTTTGCGATAATACTGTTAATCTCTGTTGTCCCTTGTTGCTTCCACTAACAGTTGTTACTCATTCCAATAAACTCCATAGTGATGTGAAAAGAAGACCCATCACGAGTTAGTTTCCCTCACCCTTGAATCGCTTTTTACTGTTTTTATTATTTTGTTCTTTTCAGTCACTCAATCGTGCCCACAATGCAACTCCGCTCCTCGAGTCATCGCCATCAGTGAGTTTATTTCTTGACTTTGAAATTATTTTTTAACATTCACAATAGTATAGTTTCCATTAAAGTCTTTAAAGACAATGAGCTTTTTTTGTTTTTGTATCTACTACTTCAAGAAAATCACGCTAATTTGTAACTGCCCACTTAAAGGATTTGCTGTATTCGTCCTTTAGACCCAACGCACTTCGAGAGGGCGAGAAATGCGCAAAATAACAAAAAAGATCAGAAATGGAAAAATATATCTCTTGTTTGCATTAGAAAGGAAAAATTGTCTAAGAAAGTAAAGGAAGTTGATTACCAGACCAAGTTGGATCAATTTCCATTATTATAAAAGAAAACAAATCGAGAGACCGCACTATAGATTATCTTCGATAAAACAGTCTCGACGATCATCCATTTCTACATATTTTGAGAAGTCATTTAATCAGGAAAATATGGTAGGAATATGGACAGTTGTTCATAAAAGTCCTGACTCGCACTCGATTTCGAAATCGAGTAATTTTCGAATATAATTTTTTAGGATTCACATGTTTACGTCGAATTTTCGACATAAAAACCCAAAAAAAACACCCAATACTTATATATTTAAATAAATCCTGTGGTGATAGAGATGAATAATTCAATTTTAAAGTTTGAAAACATCTTGAAAGTCAATCAACTTTCATTTTCAGGATGTCCCAGTGGTGGAATGCCCTACGGTACCTGCAACAACGGATATTGCTCTGCCGGATACAGCTGTGTTCAATCCAGCAACATGTGCTGTGCTAACAGTCCTAATGTCCAAGTTTGTAAGTATCGATTTCCAAGTACACTGAAAATTGCTCAATTTTTCCAGATACCTGCCCTGGTGGACGTGTCTCCGTCGGTACCTGCATGAATGGTCGTTGTGGATCTGGATATTCTTGCTTCCAGCAAGCCAATATCTGCTGTCCTGCCCAGACTGTTTGTGCCGATGGAACTCAAGCCGCCGGAGCTTGCGTCAGCGGACAGTGTGGTACTGGCTTCACCTGTACCAACGGACTCTGCTGTACCTCCAGCTCCTCCACTCCCCGTTGTCTTGATGGAAGCTCCGCCGTCGGAGCCTGTATCAACGGCCGCTGTGGATCTGGCTACACTTGCACCACTGGCAACATTTGCTGTCCATCCACAACTAGCGGTAAGTATGTCGAGATCAATTCCTTGTTTAATAGAAAATATTGTAGTCTGTCCTGCTGGACAAGTCTCCATTGGTCGCTGCGTTAACAACGCCTGTCCTTCTGGATACACTTGTGTTGGAACTGCTCCCAACAACTACTGCTGTGGAACCGAAAATACTGTCACTTGTGATGCCAGTGCAGCTCAAGGACCTTGTATTAACGGAGAATGTGGTATCGGATATCTTTGCGACACTACTCAAGACTTGTGCTGCCCTAACATTATCGAAAGTTCTCTCATTGGTCCTTGCATTGGTGGTGACTGCCCAGCTGGTTCGTCGATTGTTTTTTAGATGTTTGTTAATTGGTTTTTTTAGGCTACGCCTGTGTGGGTGGCAGTTGCTTCCTCCCAGCCAGTGGAGCCGGTACCGATACCTGCGATATTAGTGAACAAGCTGGACCTTGCATTGGCGGAGCCTGTCCTGATGGCTTCACCTGCTTGAATGGAGTCTGCTGTTCTTCAGTCTAATAGAAGGCGATCAGTGCTTGAATATTTAAAACTTTCCTTTCACTTGCCCAAGGGGAGTGTGAACATAGTATGTGCAGCGGTGCACTTGTTGATACGTTAATTTCATCTTGTTCAATGCAGTTCAGTTAATTTATTTAATTTATAATTTATTGATTAAATACTCACTTTGCAAAAACGTATTTTTTCCTGTGAAAAATTTTAAGAGATTTTTCGGTTCATGACACGAAGAAAACTGACTTATTCGATGTTTTTCTGTCGTAAAGATTAACAATAATTCATATTTTTCCTTAGTACATGACTGAGCATTTCAATCTTCCAAATCCCATGGACTAATACTACATTCAAGAATCAATTCAAAAGTCAATTGTTCATTTCCCCGAGTTATTCTGGGATCTCTTTGTTGTTAAAAATGAATATTTCAATGCAATGAACAGATATATCGAGTAAATTCGACAGTTTTAAACTTTTTCAAAGAAATCAGATTATTGTAGATTCCACAAGGAGAGCGGAAATTAGGGTGATCCCGAGGTGAATGGAAATTGATAAGGAGTGGTCCTGAAAGGAATTCCTGGTTGACTCATCTTTTGAGGGATTTTGGCTTGTGATTCATCTTGATCACCTTTGTTCATTTTGGTTGTTGACGTTTTTCTCGTCCGATGGTTTTCCGACGCTATTTCGAAAGTAATCAAAAATGGATTACAAGTGGTCCTGGAACGACTTTTCACTCTCCATCAACCGAGAGAGATGTCTATGATTTTGTTTTTTCCTCATCTTTTTTGATTATTTTTTGTCGTATTTTTATTTCATCATTGTAGAATTTTTTACAATTGAGAAAGCAATTGGAAACGGATTATGTTTGATCTCGAAATGGATTTCCAGTCAGTTTATTGTTTTAGTGATATTTTCGTGATTCATCGTTTCAATCTCTTCTTGACTTTTCTTGATTATTTCCTTTCCACGGTTATCCTGTTTTGTGATTTTAAGATGTATATTAAAAAATGACCGAAACTGGATGACAATTGATCCCAAAACGGACTCCTGGTCGACTCATCTCTCGAGGAAGTTCCTGATCGTGACTCATTGCCTTGATCGCTTGTTGATTTATTTTTCTATTTTTATCTTATCTCATGACTAGGCTTAGTAATAATTGACATCATCTGATTATTTGCATATCTTTAAGTTTAACGATTTTTCAGCCGTTTCTGTCCCTCGCTCAGATTTTATTTCTTTGCTTATTTCGAAATATGGACGAAGATATTTGTACCATCTGTTGTGAAAACGTAGATGCGAAAGATAGTTTTGTCACTGAGGAATGTGGGCATCATTTCGGAAATTCTTGTATGGCGACGTATGTCGATGAAGCCAGAAAGGACAACGAGCGTATTTATCACGAAACTGATGATGAACTGCGCCCTCAGTTGGACATGGTCGGTCTTTTTTTTCCGTATCTTATAATTTAAAACTTTATAGACCGTCCATTGCCCTGTCTGTCGGACCTCTCTGAACGACGGGCAATTCTCGACCATCGGGAAATGAAAAATTATTTTCGATAAAAAATTAGTAGAATTTAAAATGTACAAAAATGTTTATAAATTAATTTTTTTAAAGATGATGACGTGTCGTTTTTTCTATTGTTGTTTATTCTAGCTAATTTCTTTTCGCTTACGTTATCCCAGCTTAGAAATTTTATTTGTCATTCTCGATAGAATCCGTTTAGATCAGTAAGCTGTCTCCCTTCCGTCGTGAAAAAAGTTCGATTTCATTTTGGCTCTAGAATAATCGATTGGCCTCGCGCAGAATAGAGTTGATGTCCGTCTTTTTTATTGTGTATCTCATTTGATTGTGTATCCTATAGAAATAACGAACTTGATTCAATTCCCAATTTTCTTTTGCAATTTCATATTTGATGTGAAAATGCCACATTTCGTCGAGTCGAGGAAAGTTTTGAAATTTGATGACTCACATTTTTATAATCTTGTAATACTTTGTTGAAAACAGTGCCAAATTTTGAAACTAATGCTATTGTATATTTATTTTTCGGTGAACACGATAGGGATTATTTTAAGACCACTTTCTGATCTTCTGGTTTATGGTCGTTGAATAGACAAGTGACAAAGTTAATGTTAGTTTTGTATTCAAAACGTATTTCGATCGTTGGAGAACGATTTTTTCGCAAAGAATTTTATTTATTCTTCTGTTGTTGAAGAAGTATTTAGATATTTGTGAAATTCAGTACTCCACTTGTAAAAGAAGTTTAAAATATTTTGAGTATTTTTGAATAATCAGCTTAAGCCTTGAGAAACAAGTTTAAGCTCACTAGCAGCTAACCATACGCGGTCATTTCACCTTCGCTGGACGCGCACTCATCATATTTTTGTCGAAGTGACCACTTTCGGCTCTCCGCTTGTTTGTATCTGTATTCCTGTCGTCTTGGTATTTTTCACACGTGGCAGTTTATTTTTTTGTGCCGAGAATCGAAAAAAGTTCTTTGAAATATGAACGCGTTTGTAAATTGTTATCGAAGAACATGGAATTGGATCAAAATTCGTTTATTGGCTTTATGGGATTTCCTCTGCTGGTTAGCAGATTGTATTTTCTGTTGTTCGTGCTGTATTGATGAAGAAAAAAATGATATTGAGAAGGGGATATCTCATATTCACTCTTCAGATATTCATCAAATAAATATCGGTGACGGTCACAAGAAACCAACAACGATGGATAATCCTGGAAGTGTTGTAAATGGACAAGTACACAAAGTCATTATGGTTGGAAGTGGTGGAGTTGGTATGTTGATTGTTTGAGCCTGAATTTATATTTTCGAAGTTTTTAAATTTTATTTAAACTTTATTACTTTTCAGGTAAAAGTGCGTTAACATTGCAATTCATGTACGACGAGGTTGGTTTTCATATCGATTGGCATGTAATAATTGCTTTTTTAGTTCGTGGAAGAATACGAACCAACCAAAGCAGATTCCTATAGAAAACGAGTTGTATTAGACGGAGAAGAATGTTCCGTAGATATATTGGATACCGCCGGCCAAGAGGATTATTCTGCTATAAGGTCTATTTTTATTTTTGTTTTTTAATATACTTGGTTTTTAGGGATAACTATTATCGAAGTGGGGAAGGATTCATCTGTGTCTTCTCCATTACAGACTCGGATTCATTTGATGCTACTAATGAATTTCGTGAACAGATTCTTCGAGTCAAGAACTCAGATACCAGTGTGCCTATCGCATTAGTTGGAAATAAATCGGATTTAACGTCCGAACGAGTGGTTTCACAAGAACAGGCAAGAGCAAGAGCTGATTCATGGGGAGTTCCATATATCGAAACCTCGGCGAAAACTCGTATGAATGTCGACAAGGTGGGTTTTTGGAAATTCACACATATAAATATTATGAGGGTTGTTTTAGGTATTTTATGACTTGATGAGGGATATTCGTCGTCGAAAAGGAGGTCCACTTGGAAATAGTGGGGCTGCCGTGGATTCAGAAAATCAGGATCGTAAAAGAAGGAGTGCAAGAAGATCATGGAAAAAAAATTGCGCTATCCTCTGATTCTCGTCAAATCCATGCTTTGCTGGTTGCTTGCTTTTCTTCTGTTCTCCGGGTATCAGTTTAAAATACCAAGTGTTTGTACCCTCATTAGCATCGCTTTTTTCAATTTGACAAAGTGTCTTTACTTCCTAATATAGTAAATAAATATTTATGTTTATTGGAAGACCTTGATGGAGTTTTGAGGCTGGATATAAAAAGGAAGGGGATTTTGAGAGTTCATAAAGTTGAAAAAAGTTAATTGTAAATCTAGTAATCAGAAGAATAGAATTTAAAAAGATTCGAAAATTGGTTTTTATAATTCTCTATATACAAATGAAGTTGATATAATTTCTTATAAACAATTGGATTCTAATTGGAACGTTCGAATTCTTTGATTCCTGTGGTTTCGTTGATCTTTGATAACGAGAAGTTGTATTAATCCTCTTCCAATTCTGCGATAGAGGCGATTAAGGAGTTTTAATTGTATTTTGTTGTCTGAAGAACACATTTCAATGTGTAAATATATATGAATTGATACAGAAATATATGAATGTACATAAGTTTACATACTCGCTGTTGTTTCTGGAATATTTTTTCGGCAATATTTGTTTCTATAAGAAATCAAAGAACTTGATTAGTATTCAATGTTTTTCTTAATGAAAAACCAACATTTGATTTAAACGGATTCTTTTTATTCAATGAAGAATACTAATGTCTTGGAAAATAAAAAAGAAATGAGAAAAATAGATCAAGAAGACGTTGAAAAAAGAATTCAGAATCAAGTTCATTGTTTTCCTTCGAAACGAATTCGGGCGTTTCCGTTCTGTGATCTTTGTGGAGAGGATTATCTCGATCTCACTATCGATGGATTTGAGGGACAGAGATAAATAATATGCTATTAGTTCTGTTTTATAAAAATAATGAATGAGGTGTAATGGAAATGGAAAAATCGATTGCAAAAAGATCGATTTTATTAAAATTTCTGAAAACTTTTATATTGACGAATTTAAAAAATAAATATGCTTGATCAGCTTCCCTTTATACAAATATTTTAAAATCCAAAAGTCGATGCTTTAGAGGAAAGAAAACCGTGGTCGCGGGATTTCCGAAGTCAGAGATTTCCACAAAATCCGATGTTTTTGTTTTACAAGTCCATATCGACCACATTCTTTTTTCACAATATAGTAATTGTTCTCATATCCGTATTTACGCCAGAAAAATGATCTTCATATATCAAAAATCCTTTATTAAAGAAAAAACAAGGGATTCCAGAAATACCTTTTTTTAGGGATTTTTATTACTAATTTTTGAATATGCTCGATGAATTGCCAAAATTTGATGTTGAAATAGATACATAATGTATTAATTTTGGAAACGTGAATTTAAAAAATTCCACTTTCTATTTTTTTTCTTTCCGTTTGCCTTGTTCGCTGCGAGATATCCGTGGCAGTCGCGGAACAATAAATGTCCAAAGATGTTTCTGATTCAATCGATTGCCTTCCTTCTTTTAGGTGGGAATTTTAGTTTTTAACTTTTAAATATTTAGAAAAAACACCAGAAAGAATAAAAGTTGAAAACCGTGAGTTGCGTGTGTTCAAACATTTATTTATTTATATAAATCGACTACGCTACGTTGCATAAACTAAACGAATTTCAGCTAGTTCCCGTTGTATCGATTTTTAAAATTGTAGAGATTCGTAGAAAAATGTCCGATGATCCTTGTGAATGCGTTTTTAGTCATGAAGCCATGATGAGGAGACTACTTTCGATCGTGGGTTTTCTAATTTATTTAAAAAGAAATGAAAAGATAAATTCATATATAAAAACACCAGGACTATGATAAAAACGACGGATTTCAGCTCCGTCAGACGCAGGATTGTACCGATGAAGACTGCGTCGAGTCGGGGTCTATTGGGGGTCCAAATAACACTCTCATCATGATGACGTTGATGGGGCTCTTCGCCGTCGTCATGTTTCTCTCCAGACCCGGATCCCTCCGACCCAGGGCCCCGGACCCCACCGAGAAGCCTCGGGACGAGTTCGAGGGGCCACCCCCGCCCCCTGTGTCTTGAGGGTACCGGGTACTTGATTAAATTTCGACATTCGCAACCCTAGTCAAACTCCGGCTATCTGTGATTTTAAAAATCCGAAAAATATTTTCCATGCTTTACGGGCGGATTGCTAAATTGTGTATATATTAGTCCTTCATATTAGTTTATATGTTAAAATTTTAAAAAATTTTTGATTTTCAAGGGATGGAATGGAAGTTTACAAAAATTATGCCTTTAATTTTCTTGATCGAAAAATATTGCCGGTGATTTTAATAAAAAGTTGAAATGTTTGATGTTTAAATTTTATTTTTAGTATACAAAAAGAATTCTTTATAGGAATTTAGGTCTCGATTTCCTGAGGATGGTTAAGGA
The DNA here is from genome assembly GCA_009761265.1 of Halicephalobus sp. NKZ332. Classification (NCBI taxonomy): domain Eukaryota; kingdom Metazoa; phylum Nematoda; class Chromadorea; order Rhabditida; family Panagrolaimidae; genus Halicephalobus; species Halicephalobus sp. NKZ332. The sequence continues at coordinate 156,955 of VOSG01000018.1, read as the reverse complement.
GAAATCAGGGGAAAAGTTCATAAAATTTGGCGTTCAGAATCTCGGTCCTGATTGTGGCGAACATCCCCTCCATCATCTCGCTGTCCACGGCACATGTATTTCTGAAGAAATTATTCCTTTATAATAGCTATAATTCCATAGAAAGTTGAGGATTCAGTGGATTCCAGACTTTCAGGAATCTTACAGAAGATTCTGAACTTTCCTAGGATCCTATGGAAATTTCTGAATTCTTCTAGGCTCCAGGAAAAGTTCAGGAAACTCATATTCAAAGAAATCTACAATAATATTTGGAACCAGACTTACCTGCAATAACAACTTTTTTCTGGGTACTTTTTCTTGAAAATATCCGCGAATTTGCTAGTAATAGCATTCGACATTGCTTTTTCGGAGTACTTCCCTGAGGTAGAATAGGTACTGATTTGACTCGACGTCAGGTAGTCCTTCAAAAATCTGATATCTTCTCGACATCTTTCGTCATCCAACTTTTCCTTGAATCTGTCTTTTTTGTTGAAGAAAATCAAAAGACCACAATGTTCGGTCGCCGGATTATTCAACAATAACCTCATGTATTCAACGGACTCATCGAGGAGAGTATATTTTTCGTGAACAGGATGAGGAACGTTGTAGTCCGACATTGAGACTACTAGTAATATGAAGTTCCTGTCCCCTTCCTTACTTTGGTAGCACCAGTGAGTAAGGAAATCTGTCAATCTCATCTGGAAAGTATCATTTTATCAAGTTTTAAAGATAAAAAATTAAATCTTGTATTATTTTCAACTACGATCCCTTTTATCATTCTCCTAAACTTTTCTGAGATAAAAAATCAATTATTGTACTTAACTACAATCACTATCATTCTGTTGGGCCTTCTATAAGATAAAAATCAAATTTTATGATTATCTCAGCTGGAAAAATTACTGTTATCGTATTTGACTTTTCTTCATAAAAAATAAGATCATACTTTTATTGAAAAGTTAAATATTCTTTTGGAAGTAATATTTAAAATCGAAAATTCCGAAATTCTCCAGAAGATTCTGAAAATTAGCAATGAAATGATTTCTTAGGAAATCTATTTCTTATTTTAAATTAGTATGATCTTGTGAATTTCAATTTTTACATTAATATAATCTTACCAGTTCTGACTTCTGTCCTCCTACATCTGTCAACTCAATTTTTGTTTTATTCAACATAAACCTGTAAGGCTCCATGTCCGTTGTCGGTTTCCTACTGTGGATTTTGTCGTCAAAACTGGGACTGTAATCTTCTTGAAATACTTCCTAAAAAATTAATCTAGTTTTTATAATAAGAAAATCCAAACCATAATTTTCTTGTCGGAGAGAAAATATTGAAATCCGTCGAATAGCTTTTTTTGTGGCAAAATCACTTTATTGCTCATTTTGATCACGTTCTTGATTGCAGAATCTTCGAAAAGTTTTATTAAACTTGTTCTGAATTCGTCGTCAATTATTAAATTTTCGAACTCTTCTTCATTATCACAGATATTTTCGATTTTTAAAGCGAATTCTTCATTTTCTTCTTGTTCGAATTTTTCTTCAACCATCCTCGTCATCTAAAATAAAGTTAAGAATTTAAAAATTAAAAGTATGTAGATAATAAAAATGAAATTATTTAAGAAACATACTTTCGAAAATATATCGAAACAATCCAAAATATTTCTTCTGATCGTAGTTTGCCAAACATTTTTGTCAATATCCGTGATTTTCTTTTCTGTCCAATTTTCGTTACAGAACGTATATGAACTATTTTTTTGACACAAACTTTGGAGCTGTCGGATAATGGTGGATTTCCCAGCAGAACCCATTCCTGCCATGAAGAATCTGTTCACAGGATCTTGTCCCTCGGATTTCTGAAAGCATTTCATAAAAAATTAAAATATTCGAAGAAGTTTCTTGGATTTCTGGAAATTTCTTATAGAAAATAAAAATGCTTGGAAAATTATAGCAATTAAAGAGTTTTAAATAAAACATCAAGAATATTTTGAACATTTGTCATGTCGAAAGTTTTTAGAACTTACTGTTCGATCATCTGGAGATCTCTCATTTTTGAAGCACAGCAACCCCATAGACAATTTATAATTTTCACAAAATTAATGTCAAGTCGTGTATGAAGCGTGATTGAACTCGATCAATAGCGGGGAAATGTTTGTAGAATATTGATAAGCTTATCTTCCGACTTCCACACATGGATTGGCTTTATATTGTATTATAGCAAACGATGTCCATTGTGCTCGATTATTGTTTTTTGTTTTATTTCTGTTCAAAATCGCATTTATAAAAATCACAAATGAAATTTTTTACAAAGTTGTCTCGAGACGAATTCCCAGAATTTCCAATTTTTGTATGTTTAAGATTACATAATTATTACAAAGATCAAGGATAATTATTTTTGCAAAAATATCACGGTATGAATTTCTGGAATTTCTCAAACATCAATAATTTTTATAAACAACACCTCAACATGAATTTCCAAAATTCTCGTCTTCTAAGCTTCTCTAAAAAAACAAATATGAAGGTCAATGAAAAATATGTGTTTATATTTTCTGGAATACCGTCTAATCCCTTTATCTTTATCTTTAATCTGAACACAAAATTCGTTGTATATTTTTATGTACTTTTGTCATAGATAAAAGACGAAATAAAAACGAGAAAAAAACAAGCATTTTAAGATCAGAATCCGAAATTAAAATAAAAATGAAAATTTTAAAATTCCTTATTTTAATTTTCCTCGGAATCCAAATCTCTGATGGGCAGAATCATCTTTCATCGACAAGGTTGGATGAAAAATTTCTGTTCCGAGTTCATAAAGAAATAAGTTTGTTTGATATTTCTGAACAATGTTCGAGTGATCTGAGCTTTTGGATAAAGAGCTTAATCTCGTTTTTTACCGGGATAATAAAACCTTGCTTCGGATCCGGATGTACCGACTCCAAACTTCAGACCATCGCTAACTACAGTTTTGCTTTACAACGTAATTTATTTTATATAATAATATTAGGAATAATTTTAAATAATAATATTTAAGATAATTTAAATAATAGTAATTATAAAAAATGGTTTAAAATAATTTGCAGAATTCGAAGCCTTCGGGAGAATTCCTCCAGGATTGTTTGAACTGAACTGGGTCTGGAGAGGGTCTTGGAGTAGCTGCAACGATATCTCAACTCCCGTCGACCCCAACTATGACACAAATTACTGTTATGCAGAAATCAGAAACCCGCTTATTTCGATGTTTATGAACATGACTGTCGATGTCTGTACCCCTCCTATCCCAGGGATCCGATGGGGTATCTGTATGCCGAGATCGTGTTCCTCGACGGACATAGAAGAAATTTTCAGAAAATTGACTTTCATGGTGGAATTCGCTACTGGAAAAGGTGCTTTTTGCAGAATCAAATGTTATCCGGATTCTAAAGATCCCGATACACGATTGAGGATTTTCATGTAAGATTACTGTAGAGTATTTTTAGAAAATTATTTTAGGTATTCCTCCATCGTCTACGGTATCGTCATGCTAGCAGCTACAATAGTGGATTATTTCTACGATTCCTTGAAAGATAAATACCAAAGACCGGATTTCGTTAATTCCAGTGGTTTGTTTTTGCTAAATTTCGTGAAATCCTAGAACTTTTATGATTTTATAATTTGTATAAATTTTAACTTTCAGTCTTCAAATTTTTCTTGATATTCTCTTTGTACAGAAATATCCCGAAGGTGCTTTCTTCCAAGAGTTCGAGGGAAAATGTAACCACGTTAAACTTTATCAGAGTACTTTCTATTCTCTGGGTGATTGCAGGACATTCTTTAATCGGATATTCCATCGCAGGTGGAGTTTTTATATTTTTATTCTGCTATTAACTAATACTCTAGAAAGTTAATTTAATTTTAAAAAATTGAGAAAAGTTAGGAGCATTATTTTATTTATAAAAATAGGAGATCCATAAAATTGATATTCATTAATAAAAATAGAGGAATTTTAGAGAATATTAAGCCAGTTATGAGCTATCAAAAACAACGCATAAACGACCTCATGATGAATGCTCCTTTCGCCGTAGACAGCTTCTTTTTCCTTTCTGGTCTTCTGGTAGCATTTTTGTTTTTCAAGCATGTGGAAAAATCTGATATAAGGAAAATCCCTACTTGGATAGCCTATTACGTCATCAGATTTGTGAGATTATTACCAACCTATGCTATTTTTCTTTTTGTCTACATGGCGACGAAGGAGTATCTGACTTTAGGTCCGGAATACTCTTTTTCTGAATTCTTGGAGGTAGATAGTTGTGACAGTTACTGGTGGAGGAACTTGCTTTTCATCAACAACCTCTTCAAATCCACTGATATGGTTTGTTGGAAAGAATATAACTCACTTTGGCATAAGATTAAATTATTTTTTCGTCACGGGATTTTACTTTTAATTTAAAATATTGAAATTAATTGCTACTTGCCAAAATGAGTACTTTTATTATATTCACGTAAAAATAGTTTAAAATGGAGAACTTTAGTGTTATCCAATCACCTGGTACCTGGCTTGTGACACCCAGATGTTCCTCATGGCCCCGATCGCTCTTATAGCTTTCTCTTTCTCTCCTTTTACAGGAGCTTTCCTGACCATTTCCCTCACCGTCGCAAACATAGCTTATACGTATTTGGTAATAAGCAACAACAATTTTCCCATCAGTGTGATTCAGTTACTGTATGCCAGTGGAGGAGACAAATCAAAACTCGACGAATTCGCCAGCAGTGTCTACGCTAACCCTCTCATCAGATTCCCTCCCTACTTGATAGGAATCGCTGTTGGATTTTTCTTGCAAAAAAAGAAGCCAAGCGAATTTAAGATCAACTGGATCGTTTCATCGATATTATGGGTACTTGCAGGACTTTCCATTTTCCTCTGTTTGACTGTGAATCACACTTATCTTTCTGGAGAAGTCTACTGGGAAGCTCCTGCGAGAGCCGCCTACTACTCGTTTTCCAGGATTTTCTGGGCTCTCAGTCTCGGCTGGATCGTTCTCGCCGTTTATTACGACTCAGCAGGTTTGTAACTTTTTAAATATTAAAAGTTTATTTTCTTTTTTAAATAAAATTATAATTCCGATATTTAGGACTTCTGAAATCAACTTGCGAACTTAAGTTCTGGCTTCCACTAAGCAGAATGACGTTTTCTGCTTACTTGTTCCACATGCTTGTCCTCGACAGTTTCACTAAAGCAAATCCCTATCCCAGTCACTACATCGGAAATTTGCACATGGTAAGTTGTATTCGATTTTTATTATCCATTGTTAATATTAATATTAATTATTATGAATTATTGGTATAATTTTTTGAAATTTTATCGTTTTTATTTATTACCATTATTATTTAGTTTTATTACATAATTTTCAGCTCACCCATAGAGCTTTACCAGTTGCTGCAATAACTTTCTTCTGCGCTTTTGTTTTTATGGTCTCCATCGAAGTTCCTATTGCGAACATCTCGACCTTTGCCTTAATGAAAGTTTTCAAAAATAATGAAAGGATAAGATCGAAAACAGCTCGACCACGGACTCAGATTTCTCATTTTACCGTAACCGAAGAAAAATCAGAAAAGCCGAATTCCTCGAGCCCCCCGAATTGGGAATTGGAACCTACTTCAAATTTAAATAAATTCTAATTTTTTTAATTTCTTTTTATCAGAAGATTAAAGTTTAGAAAATTTGGTTTTTATTTCGAAATTTTATTTCTTGTACTTTCTGATTTTTAATGTTCGAAATTTTTATTTTTGTTTACAATTTTGAGATGTTTGTCTCCAAAGATATAAACCCGTTTTTTTGTACTTTATGGTCAATTAGAAAAAAATAAAAATAAAGATTGAGTATAAAAACTAGATCTTGATATTTTATTTTTTGAAGATGCTCGTTCCTTTGATTTTCATTTTTTTTGTCTTTGCTGATGGTGCCAAATTCATCGATCAGGTATTTTCTTTAAATGAAAATAAATTCTAAAATCTTAAAATTAAAGATTAAATTGAAAAACTTTAGTTTTCTCGACAAGGGACCCAGTTGCTGACAGCGTCGAGGAATGGAGAAACTATCAGACAATGTTCTTGCGAAGAACAAGATGCGTGTGTTGAGGAAATGACGAAGGAGATAGATGAGTGTTTCGACAACTGTTGGAGTCACGCTGCAAAAGTAGGAAATTATCTAGATTAGGATTTCCCAGAATCTTGTAGACTTATGACATTCTTCTTGAGATACTTTCGTTAGAATATATTTCTCACTTTTAGAAAAAATATGGTATTCAATAATTTTAGTAATTTCCAGATTTCCGATGATCCGAATGCTTTAAAGAGTTGTTTCAAACAGAAGAAGTACATCATTGACGATCTCATCACTTGTATGGATAAGAATCTAGAAACGTAAGTAGTTCATTAATAATTGAATTTTAAAATTGTTAATTTCATATTATATAAATTGACTTCACCTATTTAAGATGATTTTTCCTTTAATGACTGATTTCAGATGTGTTGATACAAAAGAAGGAGAACAAATTCCTTATGTAGACATTTCGAACTTCCTCGAGAAAGGAGAAGCGAAACTCCGGAAACAACTCGAGAGTTTTATGGCGACGGTCGGGAGACCAGCAAAATCTATCCTCGAATCCTTGATCAGTGTTGGAAAATGCATGAAGGAATGTTTCCAGGAAAAAAATAGTCAAGGCTACTGTTTCGATAAAAAAGAGTAAATTCCAGTTTTTAATTCCTAACTCTTAAAATTTAATACTTCCTAATTCCAAAATCTATTTCAGTTGTCAACCCTTCATCGAATCGAAAACCATAAGTCAATCCCTCAGAAAATGTATCCGGGGAGTGCACTGGAAGGACGAAGCATCTGATGTTTGTTCCTGTATGGTAGTGTCCGGGGTGGAAGAAATCCAATCATACTGTAGAATGTTAAAAACAATGAGCAAAAGCCATCATTGAATGTAGCTTTTATAAATCACTACATATTCCAAAATAAAACCGTAAATCATCAACATTCCAAAAAATCAAAATACAAAAATCATTGTTAAAGATATCGAAAAAATTACATTCGATAATTCACAATGAGATTCTTTTTGGATTTCTACAAATAAAAGAAATACAGTAAACCTTGACGTATTTAAAACCCCTTGTTCCCTATACGGTACCATTATTCCGAATCTGGGCAAATCTCCTCAAAAGCACTCGCGAAACATTCTGCTGCTTCCTCGTCCACAACCTCATGTTTCGGAATCTCTATCTCCATCTTGACCTCCGATTTCCTCGTCTTCTTCACCCTTCTATTTTTGTTCTTGTTGTCGGAAGCAATGAACATCCTTTGAAGACCACCTGAGCCGTTGTTGACGTAACAGAAAGACCTGACTGCCGCTATGGAAGTACCGTACTTGTCTGCAAGGTTGGCGAACTTTCTCTTACATCCTCGGAAATCTAAAAATAGAAAAATCAGATGATTTCTAAATCATTCCCGAAGAAAAGCCAACCATTAATGAATTCCAGATAACTCTTCTGGAGATGAGATTCTCTGAGCCATTCTTCTGGGTTCCGGCCTTCAATGAGTTTCTTCTTCGAAATCTTTTCTGCTGGCATCGATGAAAAGACATTCTTCCGAGCAGATAACCGTTTCTGATAAAGCGCATAAAAATCATTACCATAATCAAAGATCATTCCCCCATCATCTGATTTTCTTCCTAAATAATACAACTCGTACTCATCCAATTTCTCTTTCCTTCTAAAATTTGATATTTCTGGTTTCACAAGGATTTCACGTTCTTCTTCCTTGTTGATGTCATAGACATTCCCGTCCGAGGCAATAACCTTCCAAGAAGTACACATGTCGACGTCATCTTCTGATTCCGTGCAGTTCTTCATACTAGAAGGAGAATTCGTTTCCGACGATTCCTCTTTTTTCATCGTCGTCGGGAAAGTCGAATCTAATTCGGGAGAAGCATCTTCTCTCTCGGACCCGTTGATGGAAAGTGGTTTAGAGAAATCAATTACAGTAACAAGTTCTTTTTCAGGTTCCTGATTTTCTAGAATATTCTCCGAAACAGGGACCATCTCGACGTCATTGACGACTTCCGGAGTCAAAGTCGAGTCCATTTCAGGAAGTTCGAAAACTTCATCTTCAAAAGATTCTTGTGTTAGAGGCAAACTGACATCCATATCCATTCCAGAGTCTATGCCTTCTGATTCTTGTTTAATTAACTCCACATTTTTCTCCATCATTTCTTCCTGAATATTATCTCCGTTTTCTTTGAAAACCTCATTTTTTCGGAGCTGATTATCTTCAGATTCAGAAAATTCAAAAGACAGTGATTTCGTTCTTCTTCCATTGTTCCTTTCTTTCGACCATGGGAAATCCGATTCGTCAACGAGATCACTCTTGATATTTAAGTCATAAAAATAAAACCCGAAATCATTGCTTTCATCTTCGTTAAAAAGTTTCTTTCCGGAACTGAATAAATATACTTCTTTAAAGTCCTGTTGTTCTTTAACACGGAGGATGGACCATGCTTTTTTCGAAATCCTGCACCTATCCTTGATCGACGAGAAGAACGAATGCAAATCCCTTCCTCGAACACAATAAATGTTCTGGTTTAATATATGAAAATTCGGCTTAACAGGATCCGGTTCGTAACTCCAGCGGCCTGTATATCGACAACTCAGCGGATGCTCGATTTCGGAAGTATCGTAAATGGGATCTGTAGGTTTTGCGTTAGGTCTATGTTTGTGGAATAAGTTAAAATAAAGTCCACAGAGAGAACAGAGAGACGGCTTCGAAGATTCTCCTTCAGAAAACTCCCACAACTTCTTCACACAATTATCGCATTCCCTGCTCTTGCAGAATTTGAAGTCATAAGAAGGAAAGTCGTCTTTGATGACGGATTCGCAAAGTTGGAAGTCCTTTCCAACAGAGCAAGTTTTCTTCTTCAAGTCGTAGTAAGCAGTCACGACATCTTTGTACTGCTTCCCCTTCGACGGCATCTAAAACCCACATAAACTAATATGAACAAAGTCATAACAAACCTTTCTCGCGATCAGAGTCATTGATTTGTGGTTTTTGCGAGTTCCGATGGCCCTACTTAGAGTCAGGAGATCGGAAGAATTCCACGACATCGCTTCGATCGTCTTCCACAAGAAAGACTCCGGATCATCAGCAGCTTCCATCGCTTTTCGTAAGTCATATCCGCAATGGTGGAGATGAACCATAGCCTAGAAAGGGTTTATAGAGTTCTTACTTATTCAGTGGACTAACGATATGGGAATTAGCCCCTGTTTTGAGCTCGCAAGCAGCGAGGTATCTCTTCACATCATTCTCGTCCAACCGAGCCACGTCTTCTGGGTCGATGAGGAGTTCCTCCATGTCCCTCACTTCAGGCTGAAGAATTTTCATATATGAAACAGTTATATTGGGTAATGAAATTAGTTACCTCGGAAGCTGGATCCTTGATCTCAGGCAACCGAGCGGCCAGTCGAATGAACTTGTCTTCTTCCGCTTGTTCCTTCTCGTTTTCGGCATCTTCTGTCCCTGAAAAGTAGCAGGTCCTCGTCCGCTGTCGAGAGGAACGCCTAAGGGGGGCTCCATTGCTGTCGACGATTACGGTAGATTGGTGGATCTTCTTGGACTTCTTCGATTCATGTCTTCCCAGAGAATCGATGTTCACATGTCTGCCGAATCTCCTCTTTTTTATAATGGGCTTCAAGGAGAGGGGTTTCTGAGATCGGGCCTTTGGCTTGAGGGCCAGCAGGAGGGGGGTGGGTACTTTGTAGGAGAAACTGGAGTTCGTCAAGAAGAGGGCATATAGAACGGATTCGTCGAGACGATCCTTCTCGGGGAGCGCCGAGTAAACCTTGGAGATCCCATGGGCGAGTTTCTCCTTCAATCTGAAATGTCATATTGATGTGACCGATCCATATATATTAATATGCAAGAAATTAATCCGTACGCTCTGGTATCCGCTGATTTGCAGTTCCTCCGGACAATGTTTATCTTCTGATGGGATTTACTTGGCGATTCGACAGTCTAGAACAAGAAAGTCAAACTCCTTGTACATATTATATGCCGTCCGAGGAGCACTTACCGGTTGACTGGACCCCGACAGGAAAAATTCGAATTGTCCTTGTTCTGGATCAGTTGTCATATTTCAGACAGCCACAGTGAATACAGAACATCCACCTTCCTTAGTCTACTACAGTAGACTGCTAGATCCAGTGGTTCGCGAGGCGGCCGTCTGCGGAAAGGAAAGGAGAGTGAGCCTAGCCGGGATGAAAGACAGAGGACCACGTTCGCTGCGGGAGAAAGGACCGAGTCGCTGGAACTTTTTTCCATTTTCATGAAAATTAATTGGGCTTTTCGATCAATTTTCGACCACTATCGATGCAAATTAATAACCACCAATTACAGTATTATGAGGAGAACGGAAAAATGAAAAAGGGACTTAAAAAAAGAAAAATCTAGATATATAGTTCTATACGAAAGAAGTCGAAAAAAGCGAGTAGTTCGGTCCGAAAAAAAAATAAAATTTTTGTAATTTTGCATAACAAAAGTAAAAGACCTATAAATTTATTCAGAGTTTAAAGAAATGTACATATGAAATTTCACACAGAAATTCGAGGAAAATGAATAATTTGGTTCAAGAAAAATGCTCATTTTATATGAAATCTGGAAAAGTGAGGGATTGTATTCAAGAAGAGGGAGTTCGGAAAAATTTTCGCATGTATTTTTGTTTAATCAAAAAATGGGTAATTCGAATGAAGGGAAAATTCTGCAATTTTCATGACAAAATTCGAAAAATATGATTCAAGGAGAGGCAGTTCATATGTGTATTCTTATATCATCAAAAAAGATGAGTAAGCAGGTTCAACAATGAAGTCATATGTATTTCCATATAATCAAAGTAAAAAGATATGAGTAACACAATTCAAAGGGGAATGATCGAGGTGGGGTTGTCACTTAAGATCCCCTTTTGGGTCCTCTCCGAAAATGTATCTGAAGTTAAATGAGAACTAAACTAAGGTTATATCGGCATTTATGGACATTTTGCTTTTCATATATTTTATTACACAAAGAACTCCGGCAATATCTATGTTTTTCAAAAGACAATCACCATTAAAAGATTCTCTCATTAAAAAACCAAAAAATCCGTGCTGAGACAATTTCAGAATAATTATATTCGGTTCAAAAAATAAATAAAATTAAAAGTTTGAAATCGCGCCAAAATCCTAAATTCGAACAACTCACTCTCCCCTGGAAATTCCACTTTCACAAAATTCACATTTCGCCAACATTTATTTTTTCAACTTTGATATTATTGAAAATAAATTTTATTTTTAAAATTAAAACCATCTAGAATTCAATAGAAGTTTCCGAGATAAAGAATTTTGGACGTTTCGGAATGTTTCCGGAGACTATTTGAGGAATTTCGTAATGGTTCTCGCTTCAGTTTTTTTGACAATCTATTTCATTATATACTTGATTTCGATGTTTACATTTTCCCGAACTGTTCCCGTGTGATAAAATTTTTTCGTCATGAAGGTTCTAGAAACCTTGGAAATTCGTTTCGAGATGGTTTTTGAAAGTAATTTTTCTTATTTTTACAACAATATGATTTTGGAATAAGCAAAGAAGATTTATAAAAACACTAAATTTTGTATTGAAAAAATTTTTACAAAATTTTACTACTGACTTTCATAGTTTGCAAATATTTTAAATAAGGAATACCAAAATCATGGCTTTTTATGTTCAGACAATTTTATAAAAAGTTCATTTCAATATCATTATGGTTGCTATGAAAAATAAAAAATTCCAGAATTTGTATTTTAAAAAATATATTCGGAAATAAAAATATTCATTCGTCTATTCTCTGGAACGCTTCAGAACAGATAAGACCTCTGGGAATCGTAAATCAGAGTTTTTGAATTTCCGGAATCCGAATTCATTTCGAAAATAATGACAACTTTGTAGAAAAATTAGATTTTCAGCAAAAGACTCCGGAATTTTTTATCTCTGCAAATTTGCCCATTTTTTTGTTCTTTTTTGGGATTGACGAATTTCAGATAGTGATGACTGAAAGAAGTAATCATTTTTGAAGATCTCCGGAAAACTTTTAGAAAACTTTTGGGAAACTTCTGGAGAACCCTTGGGGTACTTTTGGAGAACTCTGGAAGATTTCAGAGGAGTTTCTGGAGGACCTAAGAATACCTCTCGAGAATCTCTGGGAAACTTCCGGAAAACATCTGGGGGACGTGAATTGGGGGAGGGTTGTCTGTCAGGTCCCGTCCCGGGGGCTTTCCGATGGATCTGTCTGAGACTGAATCTCCACTTTGCATTTCATTTTCTGAATCTAAATCTTGATGTTACTCTTCTCAGTTTCCTTCCGAGTTTAATTGTCCATGTAAGGGATTACTGAAATCCCAGATTAGTGTTTTATTTTCTTCGGTTTTTAATGTTTAATTTTTAATTTTATTAGTTTCTCACTTTTTAATTTTTAGATTAGAAATTTGTCAAACGGTTTAAAATCGTTTTTAACAGATCTCCATTAATCCAAAAAAAAAAAACTAGGATTAAAACCTTTTCTATACTTTTATCAGTTTCCCTTCTCCCTCGGGATTATTTCACCTTCCTTTCGTCCTTGAAATTTTATTCCTGAGAATTCTATTCCCAAAAATTCTGAGAGAAATATTTATTTAAAAGTATTTCGACCAATTTTATTGTTAAAGAGCAACAGCTACTCATCTTTCTATTTATTCAAATTCCGAAAATTCTGTCTTAATTTGCGGGCGGAGATGCTGCAATTTTAATATCGAAAATTAAAACAAAAATTGCAAAATAAATTTTTCGGAAATAGATATAATTTTCTGAAATTTTCCAAGAATTTTTTCGAGATTTTCTAAAAATAAAAAAATTAAAAATTTCGAAACAAAGGACTCCAGGACGTTGTGTCCAAATTTACTCTATAATTTGATTTTGATTTTTGCTTGGCTTACTGGAGACTAGATTGATTTTCCCAGAATTAGTATTTCTCTTCGTGATGTTGTCGAAAACAAATGGACTGTTTGGTTACGAAACAAAGTCAGATCCCGGAACTTCCATCCTTCTTCGGCTTCTAGATTCTGGTTTGTGTTATTTGATTACAACTTAAAAAAAGAAACAATTCTTTCTCTCGACGATGAACTATTTTCTGTCTGTTGGAAAAATCAAAAATCCTTTCTCTGTTATTTTACTAAAATTAAAAATGAAAATAATCTTTATCTCATATCAATGAATTTGTTCTTTACCATTTAGAAGAAATATCTATCTCTTGGCAAAATCTAGTTATTCAAAACTTTTTAATCATAATTTCCATCAAATTTACACTACGTGTGATTAAAATAAAAAGTAAGAATTACGTTTTCTATGACGATGGGTTGGTCCTTAATCTTCCACTTAGAAAGTATTTTTATCGAATTTCAATTATATAATTAAAATCGGTAATAATTCTTTATCCTTTGACGAGAAATTAGTTTTTAATCCTTTATTCTAAAATACTTTTATCGTAATTTTCATTAATACAGTTAAGAGGAAAGAAACTGTCTTTCGTAAATGAGTCATTTTTAATCTGCTAGTAAAAAAGTTAAAAATTTTTAGTGTAATCTTGCAAAATTCGCCTTCGAGCCACTTCTTGTTTTACGTTCATAGATTATGAACCTGTTTGGCGAAAAAAGTTTACTTTCTGTCATTTTTTGGCCATATCCTCCTTTCGAAAGTGTCTTCTTCGACATCTTCCTGTCTGTAAGGATGCTTTTCACTTTAAACATTAACTTTGTCATTTGTCGTTTTTGAAATTCTTTCTCCAAAAATGTCTATGATCAAGAAAATCGCCAAACATGGTAAGGTTTTTGAGTAAATTAAAATAAGGAATTTCGTAATTTTTTTCTTCAAAAATTTCCATTAAATTTAATAATACAGAATTATTGTCGTTACAGAATAAGGGATTTTAAAATGCTTTACAAAAGTGAAAAGTTTTAAACATGTTTTAAATTAAAAAACTTAAATGCTTTTATTTAAAAAATGAAAATTCGGAATACTCTTTTATTAAAAAATAAAAAAAGATATTTTTTATTAAAGATAAAAAATTAAAAGTACTTTTTTATTAAAAAAAGAAACCAAAGATATTTTTATTAAAATATAAAAGTATTGTCTTATTTAAAAACTTAGTAACGTTTGTATTAAAACATTTCAAGATGAGTAAATTTGATTAAAAATAGTGCATTAGTGTCTTTCTTCATTGAATTGATATTATGGTCGGATTTTCATGCTTCGTATTTTTATTGAATTAATACGAAGATCAGATTTTCATACTCAGCATCTTTCATGAACTAACATTAAAGTCAAATTCTCACATTTCACATTCTACATTAAACATATTAAGATTGGATTTTGATAATCAACATTTCCCACAGAATTAACATGAAGATCAAAGTTTCATAATTTACATTTTTCATAGTTTATACTATGGTCAAATTGCTGCGTGCCAAATTTTCCATGGAATTGATATTATAGCCGAATTTTCGTATTCCACATAATTTCGAGGCCATGGACTACTTAAGTAAAAAATTATCGAGTGGTGCTTTCTGTTTTTCCTGGCTTTGTCCTGTCTCAGTCCTTTTGGGTAAACAAACCCCCAGGACCAAAAGAAACCCGTTAAATTTTCATTTGAATTAAGAAAGAAGACTTTTATGGATTTATTTCTGTCTGTAACAAGATAACTTTCTTCAGATATCCTGGAATTTTTTTCAGTGAATTCTACTTAAACTTTTAAAATTTAATTTTTATTTATTTTTTAAAAATTCTTTGTTTTTTTTTAAACTTTTAAAAATTTTTAATTTTTTTTATGGCATTTTTACTTAATTGGTTTTCTCATCGAGTGGAGAAGACAAGTATTTTCTGTTGAAATTTTACATTCTAGCTTTTTGGAAACACTAAATTATAGTGTAACTCTCGTATGCAAGAAACGAACAAGTTATTTTCCAGAATAAACGGGAAAAATATGCGCATTCATTTTGGCGGACAATATTTTTACGTATTTCTGTATTTAAATTTCTATTAAATCATTTTGGACAAATTTTTTGCTTCTGTTTACTAGATTTTTTCCAGAATTTGTGGAGAAAGATTTTTCAGAACTTTACGGACACTTCTGGGGTATTCTAGAGTCATGTGGAGATCTTTGGAACTTTCTAGAACTCTATTTTTGGGGTTCTCTAGAATTCAATGAAAGTTTGAAGTCTTCTAGAACCTTATGAAGTGTCTGGAACTTTCTGCAATTCTTTGGGGTTTTATAAAGCCTCATAAAATCTTCTAGACTTTTCTACAAATTAGTGAAAGTTCTTGAAGGCCTTCAGCATCCTATGGAATTTTCTGGAATTTTTGGAACATCATGCAAATTTCCAGAATTTTGCGTAATTCGATGGAAACTTTCGGAGTCGATGTCTGAAATTGAAATTCCTAGGAGTTTTTGAAAAATACTATGATAAAAATCATAAATGAAAAAGTGGGAAATAGCGTTAAAAATCCTAATTAAGAAGAACTCTCTTTTCTCGAGGGCTTAATTTGACGATACTTGTTTTTTTGTAGAAATTCCGTTTCCTCGAAATTTAACTTTTTGTCACAACTTATTTTTGAACTTCGATGTGATTTTTGGAGTAAATCTAAAATTAAGAATTCTTTAATTTCTCAAAACATCTGGAACATCGTGCTGAGACAATTTCGCGAAAATTTCAATTTTTAATTTTTAGCTTTTATAAAAGGAATTTCGGGAATTCTTTTCAAGAGAGTTTTGTGGAAATTTCAACTTTTAATTTTCGGTTTGTAGCTTTTGAAAAAAAGAAACATTGAAAACACATTTAAAAAAGTTTCGATTTTTAATTTTAGTTTTTAAAAGTTTCAAAATCCGTTTAGACAGAATTTCGTAGAAACTTCAATTTTTAATTTTTATGAAGGAAGTTCGGAAGGTTTTTGAAAGTTTCTGGAAATTGGTTTTAAAACAACTTTAGAACAATTCCTAATTGTAATTTTTATAACAGGAATTTCCGAAGCTTTCAAAAAATTCCGGAAGTTCATGTTGTGATAATTTCTCAAAGACCTAATTTTAATTTATATAACAGGACTTTCTGAAAACTGAACATCCGTGTTGAAACAATTTCAGAAGAATTTTATTTTTTAATTTTTATAACGGAAGTTCTCAAAATCCTTCAATTTTTCTGGGAATTTGCATCGAGAGAATTTCCTGAAAGCTCTGTTTCTAATTTTCATAATAGTGCCCTTGGATTTGTATTTTCTCATTCTATTTTGACATGGATTTGACTTTGATTATCTTTATCCATGTTTCTCAGCTTTATGTTTATATTTCCTGCAGTACGTAAATAAAGGAGTAGAAGATTTAGTAGAAAGACATTTCATAATTGAAGTAAAATTTCTTTGGAACAGGATTTCTTTGATTTTTCCGTCTACAAATTCCTCTTTTTGGGTACTTTTTCATTTACATTAATCCCGATTGCTTCGTCTTTATTCTGTTGCGGGTGCATGTTAATATGGAAATTTGTTTATGTGAATTCACGTACATCCTTTTTTATTAATTCAGATCAATATTAAGTGTCTAGACCGATATTGGGTCGATTCAAATGGAATGATTATGTCTGGAAAAAGAATTTTATATATTGATCATATTAAAGAAGAGAAATTTATTTATTAGTGTATGTCTATATAAAAGTCTGGAAATTAAAGTCCATTCTCAACAATCTATCCAGTCACTCGCTTCATAGTACACCCGAAAATAAAAAACAGCCTTGTACGGATCCGTGTCTAGAATTTTTCATTTTCTTCTGACGTCTAAAAAGTCCATTTCGCACTTCAAAATTTCAAGCATTTTTCTTTTTTTCGGATTATTATTTTTAAATTTCGAGAATTCATCGCCATGACACTTGTTCGAGATCCAATTTTAGTCAGTTCTATTTTATTCCGAAATTTTATTTTTGAAATTGTTTATTGTTAAATATTCTCTGGGAATTATTTATTTCAAAATATTTTTTACATATTACTTATTTTGAAATATTACAAATATTATTCATTTCGAGATATTTTTAAATATTATTTATTTCTAACTATCTTTGAATATTATTTCGAAATATTTCGATATTTGTTTTTCGAAATACTTTCCGACATTATTTATTTTAAAACATAATTACTTATTTAATTGGTAACAATGTCAGACATGTTCAACGTCCTCTTCTCCCTCGCCAAAGATAATGGATCCGGTATAGGACCGGTGACTTCTCCCGGAAGTAAGTTGTTTTGGTATTTTCCCATAATTATCTGTCATCCGTGAGACCGTTTACTCAAGACCTCAAAATCGCCTCAAGCAATTCTCTAGCCGAAAAAAAGTAAAAAAAATTCCAGATTCTAGCAGAGATAACTTAATTATGACCGTTTTCAAACAATACAGAATAAGAGCAAAAATACTGGAGCCCTACAGAAGATTAAAAAATGCTCTTAAAACTATGCAAGATGAGTATTTGCAGTCGAAAGACAATAGTGTTTTCATGCGTTACGCCCGGATGCAGCAGATGATCCACGAGGTATGTTAATCTTTTAAATTAATTTTTAAAAATGAAATTGAAATTTAATTTCGGAAAAAGGAAGATTGAATTTTAATTTAAGAAGATAAAATTTAGATTTAAATTAATTTTTAAAGGATAAAAACAAATTGTAATTCTGATACATAATGAAAATTTTAATTAATTCTTATGAAAGAGAATATATCGATCTTGATGAGAAAGTCATTAATTTCAATTAACAAAATTACAGGTTATTCGATTGGAGAAACAGTATTGGCAATTGGTGGATATTCCTCCTCAAGAAATATCAGAATCTCCAAATGCTTATGTTCTGAAGTATGTTTTTACAAAAATCTGTCACTTGTTAATCATTTATTTATTATTTATCAATTATTGATCAATTTTTTATTTATAGAATAATGAACCTTTTGGATGAAAAAGGTGGCCAACAACCGGTGAAAACGGGTGGGATAGCTTCTTTGTTGGGAGCCACTATGCTCAACGTCGCCGAAAAAACGAAAGATCAGAACTTATATGAACAAATAAGAGGTAATCTTATCATGAAAATTATTCATTATCATTATTATAACATTGCTACTATCACTTAAAATTTTAGTTACTATTTTATACTTATGGTGATTGCTTTGAGTTAATAATCTTCCTTCAGGAAAGTCCACCGATGAACTCAGAAGGGAATGCGACAGACTATATGTCGAACTTTACAAGCTCATTAGGAAGTACCTTGGTCTCCGTCGAGTCGTCCAGGAGTTGACCGAGTCCTTCCAAGACACGAGGTTCTACCCCATAGTCCCCAGGTACCCTCTCCTGAAGACGATGATCAAGAGAGTTTTGAGGGCTCCTGCTTTTGCTGAGATATGCCACGAAATCAACGAGTAAAAAAATTATTTTTATTAATATCGATTTTCTACTATTTATTTTTTTTATTGATTCTCGTAAATTTTGATATTTGTGAATTTAAATCGGATATTTTTCCCATGAAGAGATAAATAACTAACAATCGAAATCGGAGGATTAGTTCTTTTGTAATGTCTATCATTAAAAAATGAATAGTCGATTTTTGTTTTTCGTTTTTATTTTTTATTTTATTACAACTCCATGTGATTTCCAGGTTTGAATTTCATTGAAAATGTTAAATATAAAAATTTGCTTTTAAATATAGTTTCAATGACATTGAATATAAAATTAGTTTTATCGGGAAATCAATTTTAAATATCTATAATTTCTCTGAATAAACCGATTCCGATAATAATGAATATACTCGTTTTAAAAATACTATACTGGTTTTTTAGGATACTCGAGATAGCATCAAGGGATTCCTTGGGAACAAGTTCGATGAAGTCGGTCTTACAGAAGAAGAAATGGAGGAAGTCATCTCCATTATCGAAGCGATCGGAACTACCGACGTCGACAGAGCCGAGAAGGACCTTTTATCTTACGCTGATGAGAAATTTTCAGGAGAGAAAAAACAAAAGTTCCAGCAAGTACTCCAGAAAATGAAAGACGAAGTCACACAATTGAAGGAAGCTTTCGGAAAGCTCATGGAATCTTTCTCAAAGTCTCTCTTCAATCCCGATAGGAACCTTGGATCCTGGGACGACCCCGAAGAAGAAGAGGAAAATCTGAAAGATCAAGAACGTCACGATGATCACGAAAATGCCAAAGATCATGAGGAGTTGTGATGTTATTTTATCTCATTGTTACTATTTTAATCTTAGATAAATCACATCCCAAGTGAGAGCCAAGGATTAACGGATTTCTCAAATCTTGCTTGCTTGTTTCTTCGCGAGGTTCTCAGCCAACTTGTCGAGGAACTCGAAGGTGTTCAAGTAGTCGCTACGGGCAACCTTGTTCGTGCCCTTGACACAGATTGCCAAATCCTTCGTCATGAAACCGGCCTCGATGGTCTCGATGCAGACGACTTCCAGGTTTTCCGCGAATCTCTCCAAAGCGGAGTTGTTGTCCAGCTTAGCTCTGTGAGCAAGACCCCTAGTCCAAGCGAAGATCGAGGCGATAGGGTTAGTGGAGGTTTCTTCTCCCTTTTGATGTTGACGATAATGACGAGTCACAGTTCCGTGAGCAGCTTCTGCTTCCACAGTTTTCCCGTCAGGACAGATGAGAACCGATGTCATGAGTCCGAGGGATCCGTAGCCTTGGGCAACGCTGTCGGATTGGACGTCACCATCGTAGTTCTTGCAGGCCCACACGAAGCCTCCTTCCGACTTCATTGCTTGAGCCACCATGTCATCAATCAACCTGTGTTCGTACCAGATTCCCTTCTTTTCATATTCTTCTTTGTATTCTGTTTCATAGATTTCTTGGAAAATATCCTTAAAACGACCATCGTATTTCTTCAAAATCGTGTTTTTCGTGCTAAGATACAAGGGGATACCGCGACCCAGGGCGTATTGGAAAGAGGCATTGGCGAAGTCCCTGATGGACTCATCCGTGTTATACATTCCTATTGTGACACCGGGGCCCTTGAAGTGGAACACCTCCGCGTTGATCGCTTCCCCAGATCCATCAGGAGTCCATCTCAACTCCAGCTTCCCGGGTCCAGGAATAAGGAAGTCCGTCGCTTTGTACTGATCCGCGTGAGCGTGACGACCGATGATGATGGGCTTCGTCCAGGTATTCACTAATCTAGGGACGTTTTTGCATATGATTGGCTCACGGAAAACAGTTCCTCCTAAAATGTTTCTGATGGTTCCATTGGGTGATTTCCACATTTTTTTGAGATTGAATTCCGTGACACGGGCTTCATCAGGAGTGATAGTTGCACACTTCACAGCGACGCTGTACTTCTTCGTTGCCTCGGCAGCATCGATAGTGACTAAAAAGTTAATTAAAATTAAAAGATTAAAATTAAAAGTTAGTTTTAGGGAGAAAAATTAACTTAATTAAAATAACGTTAATTTAAAATAAGAAACCTTGATCGTCGGTCTTGTCGCGATTTTCGATCCCGAGATCGAAGAAATGCAGCTTCAAGTCGACGTAAGGAAGGATCAACTTCTCCTTGATGAGATCCCAGATGATCCTTGTCATCTCGTCTCCTTGCATTTCGACAACATCGCCTCCGTTAATCTTGGCCATTTTCGGAAAAGTTTTCTCTGAAAAATCACTTGTCATAAATTATCAAAAATAAAAATCATCAGCAAATTTGTCCAAAAAATGAATTTTCTGCATCACGCTATCGAGCAGAAACAAAAAGACGAGAAATGATGATTGTTCTGTGCTCGATTCTGTGCTCAAATTTCCTCGCAAAAAAGGGAATCAAAGGTTGCGACAATCGCCGAAAAAAAATCGAGACACAAAAATTATTGGAGGTCGTCCGGCCGGGGTAAATCCTTCCTCCATGTCTGCTACCTTAAGTAACCAAATCAAGGCCTGCGAGAATGAGAACTTTGGAGGTCACCTGACTAGGTTGGAACTCTCTCTCTATTTGTTCCTCGAGGATCTCGGGGATCGCAACTTCGAAGTTTCTAATCTAAGGAAGGAACTTTTTTATACATCTTGGGCAATCACGTTGGAGACTGCGGAAAGAAGAAATTTAAACGTCGTCTAGTCAAGTTGGAACTGTCTATATATATTTTGGAACCGAATCGGGACCACGAGGAAGACCTTCAAAGTCATCAAATCAGGTCGAAACTTTTTAATCATACTTACACTTCGACGACTAGACCCAGGAGTGTAGGAAGGAGATCTCCGGAATCTATCCGGCCAGGTCGATTCCCTTCCTCGTGTCTGTTATCTTCGAAAATCCCGATTTTGACGAAGTTCCTTGTTATCAGTCTAGCTTTTCTTGTCATTGCGAGATTTCCATCAAGATATCGTGTCTCATACAAAGAAATACAAAAGAAACAAAGTCAATGGATAAAAATAAAATAAAATAAAAAATAAAAAATTTTTTCAAAAAAAAAAATAAAAATGACACAAATGAGGTTGGCAATCCAGAACGTTTCGCCAAGCCAGGTGCAAACTGCATGAGGCGAAAAAAATAAAATTTCTATTTATTTTATTATATTGTTGTTCTTTTTTTCTACTATAAATATTGGTCTGGATCTAAGTCTCTACTTAGTGTGTGTTGTGTACTAGACTACAGATTATGTGGTGACGAGGCTGATAACAGGATGATTTTGACTAAAATCAGAAAGTTCGTGATCTTTTTTGATTTTAAAAAAGAATCTTTTTCAGCATGTCTAGTATCGCTTGCCGAGCCTTGAGGATTACGAAACTCGGAGATCCTAAAAAGGTTAGTTTTTTTGGATGAAAAATCAATATTGGAAGATTTGAAGGTTCTCGAACTTACGACCCACAAGGTTTCTAATGTCCTGAGCGGAAACGAGGTCCTTGTCAAGTGGCTGGCTTCTCCCATTAACCCCCTGGACATCAACCGTATCGAGGGAACATACCCCGGATCAGAAGCTCCGAAAATCGGAGGATCGGAAGCTATCGGGATCGTCGAGAAAGTCGGATCAAAATCCACCCTCCGTCAAGGCGATCACGTAATTTCGCTTTTCGTTTCCGATCTCTGGAGTGAACTAAGTGTTGTCGATGATGATTCTCTTGTCAAGATTAGAAAAGATGTTGATTTGGTATGACTTTTTTATTTAACCTTTGTAACGGATTTTTTCCAGCTTGCCGGAGCGACTTTGTTGATTAATCCGCCGACCGCTTATGTTATGCTGAAAGACATTGTTTCTCTTGAAGCTGGCGACTATGTGATTCAGAATTCTGCCAACTCTGGTGTCGGACGAGCTGTGATTGAAATTGCCCATGCTTTCGGTTATAAGACAATCAATCTTGTCCGTGACCGCCCCGAGATCTCTGTCTTGAAGGACGAGTTGAGATCTCTCGGAGCTGATCTTGTTTTCACGGAAGAGGAATTCCGCAAGGAAGGTCGTAAAATTGCCAATGAATATGATATCAAGCTTGCTTTGAATGGTGTTGGCGGAAAAAGTGCTTTGATGATTTCATCAGCTCTGGTCCCCGGAGGCACAATGGTCACTTATGGTTTGTTTTTATCCATTTTAAATTAGATAGAGAAATACGAAAGTCTATTCGAAAGTCCGTATGTTTGACAGAGGGATCACTAACGGAAAATCAAGAAAAAAAAGTAGTTTAAAAGTGCGAAAAATTAATTAAGAAAAAAGCAATAGTTGACAGTCAAACCGTTTTTAATAAAAAGTCTGACAAATTGTTTCAAATTTACGTTTAGTGGAAATCAGACCAGCCAACGTTTTGCAAAAGAAAGGTTGGCAATCAATCCTATTTATTTTTTCCCATTGGTTGTGAACCGAGACAGTTATTTTTCTCCTAGGGCATAGACCAGTGCGATTTATTTTTAGGCCAATTCCGAGATGCAAGATTTCACGTAAAAATACAAAAAAGAAGAAACTATTCTTAGATACATGTTTTTAGAGAATTTATATACCTTAAAATATTGAAATTGTAGAAATAAGTGAAATCCTATATGGATTTTAAAAAGATTTCTATGCTCAGAAGAAAATGAAAATAAATATTAAATTTTTAAAAAGGATTGAGGTTTATATCTGATAAGTTTATTCCAGGTGGAATGAGCAAGCAAGCCTCTCAAATCTCCACCAGCTCATTCGTCTTCAAAGGGATCCGCGCCTGCGGAGTCGCTATCGGGCCCTGGATGCAGATTCCGGAAAACAAAGACAAAGTTTTGAAGATGTTCGAGGACCTCCAGCAACTTATCGTCAAAGGAAAGCTTCACGCTCCCCCGACCGAACTCCATGATATTTCCGATTTTTCGACAGCGATTGACCGGACTATCGAAGGAAGAAACAAAAAACAGGTCCTCTTGATTCATCCAGACTACAAAAACATATATCCGGCCTACTCAAAATCTAAGTTGTAATGCATCTGCCATTCATTTCAGTGTATTTATATGAAAGTAGGTAAAATTAATTCCAACGAGAGACAGCTGTTGACGAGTCGGCCGAAAATCCGCCATATCTTTTGTTTTATTTTATCTTATGGAGCTGTTATGTTTCGATTTTCGAACACCTTTATTTCGGTTTTGCGAGAATTGTTGTATTTAACTTGAATTGGTTGTTCTCAATAGTGTCAACATGTAAGCAAAAGCGCAAGAGACAAGCAAACATGTCCTTCGTTTTTGAGGAAGACTACTCGCCTCAAAGCGGCTTTACAACCTTAGCTACTTCTATGTGACCAAGCTTCGCGCATTCTCGGTGAATTTTCGATGACTTTCGGTAAATTCCGGTAGTTTTTGATGGAATTTCATTGATTTTTTAAATTATTGTTGGTGATTTTTAATGATCTTTAACATATTTAGGTGGGTTTCGATAGATTTTCAATAGTTTTCGGGGATTCTCGCTGATTTAGGTGGAATTTCAATCATTTCAAGTTGATTTTCAAATTTTCTGGTGGATATCTTATGAATTTTTATTGATTTTGGGATTTTTCAATGAATTTCGACAAATTTCTTCCATGCTCTATTTCCGTTATCCACCCTCACCCGGGTTCTGTGTTCATGCAACTTTTATTTAAAGTTATTCATAGTAATTAAACATGTATAGTTTTTTTTCAATTTTTTGGAATTTTATTTTCCACACACTTTAAAAAAGAAATTTCCGCAACGATCATTTGTTCTTTAAAAATGAAAAAATTCAGTCATTCGTCAATGATTTTCACCTCTGCTTCGAAAAATGCAGCATATTAAATTTGAAAATTATGTTATTGATTCAGTCGATTTCCGATTGGAAAAAAGATTTCGTAAAGTTTATTTTCTAATATAAATGTGTTTCTTTTTTAAATATTAAATTTGAAAATAATTTATTGATTCAGCTGATTTCCGGTTGAAAAAAATAATGATTTTTAAATTTTTTTCAATTTAGCTCTTGGCATAATTTAATATAATTTCTTCAAGTAAAAAATATGAAATATCTAATATGAAGATAATTTATTGATTCAACTGATTTCCGATTGAAAAAAATGTTTTTTAAAAATTCAGAAATCGAAACTTAATCTTTGATTTTAGTCCATTTTTTAAAATACAGAATATCAAATTCAAAAGTCATTTTCTTAATTCAATAAGTTTCTAGTCGAAAAATCCCTATTTAAAATTCTCAAATTTCGGAAATTAAATTTTTGATTTTTGGTACAAATTCGTTTTTCTTTGGACTTTTCGGCATAAACTCATTTTGCTCTCAAAAGCCTTCGAAGCAGATGTTGCCGTTCTTCTATATGTGGTGTATGTGAGGATATATAGATGTGCAGTGTATGGATGAGAGGGTATAAAGGAGGGACCTCATCCAAGGCCGTCTCGCGCGACCATAGAGTGGAAAGTAGAGTGAAAAATAGTGAAAATTGGAACTCTAACGTGAGTGAGGACTTTTTTCGCTTCCTGTTCTTATCCGATGCGCAAGTCCTTGTTCTTGTCTTTGTTCTTCGGCTACGATCGATTATTGAACTAGATAGAACTGTTTTTACAAGATTTTTGAGATTATTTTCTTCATACATCTCGAGTTAAACGATGGAAATAGCTTATCAGTTCGATTTTTCGGTCCAGATAAATGTCCCTTGATCGAAGAGGAATGACTTTGTTTTAGAGTTCTATTTATTCTTCAGGAAATATGTTTCTTATTTTCTTCGGCATTTTCATACTATGTTTTCTTAGAGATTCAAAGATCGAATTTTTAAAATTCGTGATTTCTAATTTTTACAATAGTATGAAATATTTTTACCTCACGTGTTTTTCAGGATATTGTGGTAAACAATATAAATGAAAATTAGCGCCAAAAATTTCAAACGAAATCTTTCGTTTTTCCTTTGAGAGCTCAATTTAGTAAAGGTCACACTTTGCCAATGATTTAAATTTTTTAGTTTTCGCATTTCGCCAATATTTGAACCTAGAATTTTTTAAAATCAGTCCTCCAGAATTTAATAAGGAATTCCAAAAATCAAGTTTGGAACTAAAGTTCCGAGTTCTTTTGAAGGATTCTTTTCTGAAAATTTGTTTCGGAAATATTCGTGACAATAGTTTCTCATTTTATTATAATTTGATTTTTCACTTTTTGTTCGTCCTAATTTCGGTGAATTGATTCCGCTTTCTCATTTCCGAACTTTCCCATCACTTGCCCATCTATCTTCATTTCGAGAGTTTTCAGAGATGCTAATCCGGTGGATATCGGTGGGATGGATTTTCATACTAATATGCGAGGTTAGAAGTCATAGTTGTGGAAACAACAAAATTCCTTATGGAATTGAGGTTTACAAAAACGGACAGCCCTCGCTTCTTTGTTCCAAGCCAACCTGTTTCCAGAAAAGCTATGCAGTGAGTTAATTTTCTAAATAGTAAATATTTATATTTTTAAAATTCTTATACTTTGGATTTAAATTTGAAATATTTTTACTTTCGTTTTTCTGAGAAGTTTTGCTTTCTAAAACACTCGATCTGATAATTGGTTTAAATTTGTTGATTTCAGAACTGTGACGAAGTTGCCCTGAGGGAGGTTTGTCCTCTGAACGATACCTGGATCGGGGGTTTCAACAAAGGCTACGGATTACATCACCCGTTAGTTTTTAATTTAAATTTCTAATTACCGTAAAATCTTATGTTCAAATATTTAATTTTTAAATTCCCAAATTCTAGGGTTTTTATTTCCAGTTTTCTGAATTAGTTGTTTTCAGACTCTACTTACAATGCTGTGAATTCGAGAATTTGCACAAGATTTCTGATTTAGTTTATTCGGATGTGATTATCCGGCCAGGAGAATATTTCGAGGGTGAAGAAATAATGTTCACCAACCACGGGAAAGAAAAGATGGCTTCTTTCGACTTTATTTCGAACTTAAAAATGACGAAAGAAGGTTCGAAAGAAAATCAGACGTAAGTCTCGTGATTTTTTGAATAATAAAAACCAAATGTTTTTCAGGCTTGCTTTTATCATCGACATCAGGAGGTTCCATTGCAGCAGATACCATAAATCCAAAATCCTCAAACCTTGGTCTTGGCCCTAACTTTCGTGGATTTTCCGAAAGATCTCTTTTTTGAAGATTTGTTACACGGTTTTTTATCTTTTTACACGGGTCTGAAAATTCTGGAAAATAAAGATGGATTTCTTTGATCCAATTAGCGAGTTTTATTTCTTTGGCACATTCGAAGGAAATAAAGAATTTCGAAAAAAAACAAAAAATAAAAATGTTTTATTCGAAATCGGTTGTGTTGATATTCTGTTTTTCGATTTTTTGGAAAGTGGATTCTGAGGATGAAAATCTAAATTCTAAAAACTCAAGAACGAAATTTCTCTGTCAAAAAGACTGTTATTTGACTTTCGTTTCACATATTTCTCCTGTTCATATGGAAGGATTGGTTTCGATTCACATCCAATTTCCTCGAAGACGGAGACACAGGACAAGACGGTATCTCAGTGACATGGAAGCCTTCCAGAATACTTGCTGGTAAATCATATTACTAGAAATTGAAATATTAAAAGTTTAAATATATTAAAATATTTGAAGAAGAGTTTCACAATTTTGAATTTTGGATGTTTTTCGGAAAACTTTCAGTGAATTCTAGTTCGATGATAAATATACTCTTCAAGAAAATTTCAGGATTTTCCGAGATTACGCTCAACAGTGCTTCAACGATTGTGGAATACTGCATCCGAAATCTTTATTCAACAATTTTTTCACTGGTCTCCAGGAGTACTGTATCACCAATTACGAATGTTAGTAATAATAATAACTTCTTTAATTTTTATCAAAATAATTTTAACTCTAACCTTATTTAAGTAATTCTTTTATTTTCGGAATATTTTCTTGATAATTTCCAGTTTTCATTAAAATAATTTTAGCGATAATAAAAAACTGGCATTGTCTCCAAAAGATGAAGAAGTACAGACAACTTTGTGATCGGGAATGCGCCGGAACTTGCGAGTGGGTTTTTTTCTTTGTTTTAATAAAAAAAAGTCTTTAAAGTAAAAGTTGCCTCTACTTCTGTCATCATCCTGTGGCCACAAGAATTTGCGAAGGTCCTGATCCCATTGGATTTTTGCTGAATGTGAGCTCTGTGATTTCTCCGAAGAGTAAGAAAGCTTTGAATCGAGACCCCTTGTGTTATGATGAAGTGACTAAGTACAGTCGTGTTCGTACAAGAGTCAACTGATTTTCTTTAATACAATGTTTTCCGAATGTTTCTTCAATGACGTGATTTTGAATCTTTATTTTCATTGAGTTTGATTGATACGACAATTTATTTTTTCCAATAAAGTACTTTTAAATTTTTATTCTCACTAAATTAAATCGAGAAGAAAAGTTAGTTTATTTTACTATTAATAAAGTACCTTAAAGGTTTTATTTATATTAAATTTGGTTATTTAAAATGTTTGATTAACTTTATTTTTAATGAGGAGTTTTTAAATTTGGGTATTCACGTTGATTTTGATTAAAGAATGAGGGATTTCTCGAATTGTAGCGGTTCCGAATTCTGAAATAGAGAAGTTCTATATCGGTATTACGATATTAATAAAATCAGAAAACTTACTTGATGTTTTCATAGCAGGCTCTTGGGTATCGGCTTCGCGTTTTCTGAAAATCCAATTTTTAAAATAATGATGGAAAGAATTTTTTTGATTGAAAAAAATTGGAACGAAATAAAATTTTAAAAGGTTGAAATTAAAAAAAAACTATAAAAAATCTTAAAAAGTTTAAGAATAAAAAACGATAAAAAATTTTAAAAATAGAAAACAAACTTCCGACTGTCATTGACAAATGGGTTTACATCGGGAAAAGGCGAAGGCTGATTTTTGGCTTCATGAACTAAGTTCACTAGAACTTTTTCTAAAATTTCACCGTAGTTCGTAGCATCCGATTTCCTGAGAAGGGATCCCCGATAACTGAGTTTCCCGTCACGGTCCTTATCGTATCGATTGAACAGTTCATCAGCCAATACCTTTCCTCCTTCGATTTCATCATTCGAAGATTGGATATTTTTGAAAACATTCGGAATTCTTTTCATAAATCTTTCCACAAATTGATTCACTTCTTGTTTGTCAAGGAATCTGTCTTTGTTGTGATCTGCTTTCTGAAATTTTTTTTTCAAGGTTCTTTTTATTTTTTATGGATAAAACAAATATATTATTTTTTATGGATAAAATAAATTTTTTATTTTTTTCAATAAAATGAATTTATTTTTCTCATAACTGAAATCAATTCCTGGTTTTTATAATTTATTTTTTATTTCCTTAAATACAGTAATTTGATAATCAATTTTAAGTGTTATTTTAATTCTTAAGATTTCAATGAAAATCTAATTTTTTAAAAGTTCATCTGATGAATACTTTTAAATAAAATAAAAGCTATCCGAAAAAGTTGAAATCAAAAATTTTCTGATTTTCTGGAATTTGTTTTTATATCAAATAAAATATATAAAACTAAAAATATGAGATCACATAACAAACAAGGTAAATCGAAAAAATTGACAATGAATAAAATTTTTGAAAGGGAAATAACTGGTCTGATCTCTACTTAACATGCTGATGTATAACAATTAACATGTAAACATCTGTGTATAAAGGCTAACAGAAAGATTAATGCACAAAAATTAACACAAAAGGATGTGGCTGATGAAACATTATCAATTTTTCCTATAAAAAACCGAATGTCTAGTGCTAAATATAGAAAATGAATAATCAATTGAAATAAATTCCTTAATTTTTTTTCAAGAACTCCTTGTCTATTTTATTTATTAGAAAAGTTTTAGAAACATTTTTAGATAATACACTTGAAGTTGTTATTCATGAAAATGTCCTTCTGATTGATATCTACTTCGAAAAATCAGCGAAACGAATTCCCCAAACTTTCTTCTCATGAAAATATCTATTTTAATGATTTTTAATCAATGAAAAAAATAAATGATCGTTCTCGAGTAAACTTCATAAAATTACTGTTGAGAAAAATACCCATCAATCTTATTCTCATTTGTTTAAAAAAATTAATTGATTAAGTGGGATGGATTTCCCGAACTTTCAATACACGAGGAGTGTTTAACCGGTCTGGTTTGTATTCACTTAAAAAAGTCAGTGATTTATTGAAATGGATTTCCCGAACTTTTGTCTCTTGGGGACGTCAACTCGTCTTGTTCACCTTTCAGTGTAAAAAAATAATTCTTTGATTGAAGTGATTCCCCGGGAATTGTCCCCATAAAGACAAATGTCTTTGACAAACGTCTCTTTTTCTATCCTTATTGTCTCATAGATGTGTTGTGGTCTTATAGTTCTCAATTGATAACAATACTCCAGTTCTGTGGACTTTGGCCGTAGCTTGGGATTCCTTTTTTTCTAGACATTAAAAATTATCTTTATGGAGCTCTCAAGAAGTGTGCCCGGGACCTTCCGGAGACTATGGAAACTCTCTGATATGTATGTCAAATTTCAGTTACTACAAAATTAAAGATCAGAGCTTAAAAAAGTTGTTTTGACACGAGTCTTAAGGAAATTTTTAAAACAAATATTGTTTAAAATCAAGCGAATTTTATTTTAAAAAGTTAAATATGGTTAGTATTAGACTGTTTTAGGATTTTTGATTTAAAAATGTTTAATCTTGGGAGAGTTTAAGATTCTTAGTTCTAGATAATTTAAATACTTTCTGATTTTAAAGAATTCCAAAAGTTTAAACTGTATGATTTCGGAATTTTTTATTTCAGATAAATTCCAATTTTTTGGTTCTAGATAAATTTTGGGATTTCTGGTTCTAGATAATTTTAAAACTTCATCATCCACTATTTTAAGCAATAGAAATTTCTCGATTCCAGATGAATTCTGAGAATTCCTAACTAATAAATTTCTAACCTCGTTATTTCCAACAATTAAAATTTTCTGATGTTAGATATTTTTAAAAAGTTCTTTATTTTAGACAAATTCTGAGATTTACTGTTTCTAGATTATTCCAAAACTTTATGACTTTAAGGAATTTCAGAATTTTAGTTTTTTTGTTGATTTCAAAACTTATAGCTTTAGATAAAATCAAGTTATGACTTTAGATAATTATAGCATTTTCTTACTGTATCCTGTAAAAAACGAACCTGAAAGAGGACATGGAGCTCTCGATAAGCGTATTGATCGATTCTTGATTGTACAAGAACGGCTAATAAAGACAAAATTAAAAGGAGCTTCATGTCTGAATTGATAGCAAGTGTTCGAATCCGAAGTGAAACCGAGGCTGGAGAGGAGAAAAGAAGACCTGTTTTTGGACATACTTCTTCCTTTTTCTTTATTTTCGACAGAAAACGAATTAATGTACTTGAAGTTCAAGCATTTTTATGAGGATTGATTTTCAAAATTGCTTTAAATTTTTTTATACAAACAACTACAAAAAAAGGGAATTTCCTGGGGGGACAGGCTCTATAAAGTCCATAAAAATCAGGCGATTATGATCCCTTTTCGTCAATAATGATGCCCGCGGAGAATTCCGCTCGTAAAACAGAGTTTGGGAAGTCCCCTTTATCATGTGACGTCGTCTGCACTGACAGTTAGAGATAACGAGAACCGGGGTAAATCTGATCAACGGTCAACCGTCGATTAACAGCCAGTCGGGAAAGCCCTCGAATCGCGTGCTTCGTTTTATCATTCTTTTCATCATTCTCTGCCATAAAGACCGTTTGTTTATAGACTATGATTCAAAAGAAATTGTCGAAAATGGAAAACAAGGGCCATGTCCAGACTGGACTTAACTGTCCTGTCTGTGGAGACCAGCGGGCCGGGAAACACTACAACGGTCTGGCCTGTTTCGGGTAAGTGTGATTTTTGATTTATTAAACTAGAAAAGTAGAAAATAGAAACTTAGAAGACTAGGAAATGAAAAGTTGAAGAATGTTTAGAGAAGAAAAAAATAGTCACATTAAATTGGAATTTAAAAAATAGATGGATTGTGTCATGTGAAGGAAACACACTATATTTGGTACAGTAAAAAAAGATGTACCCTTCAAATAAATAAAAATTCCAAAGTTTAAAAAATATAACTAAGATAAAAAATAAATTAGGTTCAACTGAGTATACTACATTGAATTACGTGTACTAATAGTTAATCTTTTCAGATGCAAGTCGTTCTTCCGGAGAAGGTAAATTTAAACTTTTAAGTTTGATCTTTAGTCTTTTTTAAATTCCCTCAAGTTTCTTATTTAGTTTTCCTTAATTCTTAACATCTTAACTTTTTAAATTTAAGTGTGTGGAACAACAGAAAATATAACTGCCACAACAACAAGTCATGTGAGATAGTCAAAAGATACCGTAATCGCTGTCGTGCCTGTCGTTTCGCGAAATGCTTACTCGTCGGATTAGATCCCAATGGTAGGAAAAGTTTTATTTTTGATTTTGTTTCAAAACGAGCTTTTTCCAGCTGTCCAAAGTGAGCGGGATAAGAGATCGACGAAAAATCAGGAGAAAATTCAGCAAAATGATGAAGAATTTTCTGAAATCCCCTCGGTCAGCAGTTCTGAATCCTTCGTCGATACGGTATTTACGCAAAACATTATCCAGGAATTCGAAAGAACTTCAGTGGAAGAAAAAATCAAGAAATTGGTTGGTCTTTTATCTTCTAGAATATTTTTAACCATTAAACCACGAAAATCGGATTTTCCGAAACTTCATGGAAAACCCTAGAAATCTTTAACCATGAAAACAAAAGTTTTGGAGATTTTAGGAATTTATCTTGAGATGATTTCATGATGATACAGACTCCAAAATTCTTATAATATAGCTTTTCAATGAATTTCTGAAATTTCGAAAGTCGAAAGTTTCTGGAAACTAGTTTTGAAACACGTGAGAATATTATTTCTCATTTTAAAACAATTTAATTTCGAAGTCAAAATTTGGAAATCGAGAATTCCAGAAAATTCTCTAAACTCATGAAAAGAATTTCGTAAGAAATTTAACTTTTACAACAACGTTTTATTTTTAAAATAATAAAGGTTTTCTGAAATTTAGAACTTTTGAGAATTTATTTCAGGGGAATTTCCCAATTATTTTTCATAGTTGAACATAAAAATTAACAATTATTTCTTTTAATTTAAAACGGTGAAATTCAGGTCGAAGAAAGAACGTTTTTGGATGTCCACAAACTCGATGAATTTTTGAGGATCGGAGGCATCTTCCTCAACTGGAGTGATCTCGACCAAGTGGCTTCCGGATCGAACATGCTTTACAAGGAACTGCTTTTCGCAGCAGATTGGATCAGGAGCTTTTGCGAGGAATTCGGCATCGACTATCACCAGTCCTTCAATATCCTCAAAAACAAGATGGTCAACATCGCTTTTTTGAATTCCATTGAGAGAGTTTCGATTTTGGGAAATCCAGGGATTGACTCCAGGTTTGTACTTTTTAATTTCAAAATTAAATTAAGAAAATAAATTTAGATTTTTGTTCAATCTCGAAGACAGGTTTTCTACAGTAACCAGGTCAGAAATCCTGGAATTAAAACTGAACCAAGAGGATTTAATGTTGCTCAAATGTTTGATAATCTTGAATTCCGTAGTCAACGATGTTTTTTGTGCTTCCGAATTCCGAACACAGGTCTTCCGGTTACTCAAAGACAGATGCGAGAAGTTCGTCGACTTCGTTCCCCTGGCTTCAGAAGACAGATTCGGGAGACTTCTGATGATTCTGATGGAAGTCGAGGTTTGTTATTTTCTGAAAATTTTTTGAAACACCTTTATGTCCGTTTTAGAAGATGGTTTTCGAGTTCACCGAAG
This sequence comes from Halicephalobus sp. NKZ332, assembly GCA_009761265.1. Classification (NCBI taxonomy): domain Eukaryota; kingdom Metazoa; phylum Nematoda; class Chromadorea; order Rhabditida; family Panagrolaimidae; genus Halicephalobus; species Halicephalobus sp. NKZ332. The sequence goes on along the minus strand of VOSG01000018.1, from coordinate 123,578 downwards.
ACGTCACTCTCTACGCAATTTTTGATCGAACCGATTTGAATCAGATTCTTTCACTTCTTCGTCTTTAACTTTTGAAAATGATGTAATTCTTGAAAATGATTTAATTGTTCCAAAATTCTCAGGTGTGGTTCATTAATGATTCAGATACTGTAAAATCTCAGGAGTAGTTCATCAGTTCACTTATGTTGTAAATTTTCTGAGGTAGTATATCAAAGTAGTAACGTTATTGTACACTTCCACAAGGGATATATTAAATTGATTTTGACATAATGGATTTTTGGAGACAGTATATTAGTGTGATTTTGATATTTAGATGAGTAGATTGTTAGAAATAGTATATCAAGATGGCCTCGATATTGTACATTCCTAGAAGTAGTATGTTAGAATCACTTTGACATGAGAAGTCTTCGAATGCGATTGATCAAGGATCACTTAGACGTTTCAAGTTCTCAAAAAGTATCTTAAAGTTGTTTGCATATTCCAAATCCTCAGAAATAGCTCAAAAAATAAGTATTGCTGGACCACCAAAAGTATTTCATAGAGATCATATTTTTATTTTTTTTAAATAACTCCTTAAGATTATTTCCATGTTGCAAACTCAGGAGTGATTGAAGAAAATCACTTAAATCTCTCAAATTCGCAAAGACAAATATCAATTCTTTTTTATTTCATTTAATGCGTTAAATTTGCAAATAAAGAAACAAAAAAGTTGATTTGGCAGTATTAAGTTTATGTGTACTATTAACAGAGAAAAGAGATTTTCGAGTTTGGGCAGTAGAGATTAAATTTGACTCCAAGAAGAGGTCTTCTCAAATCCGATCTTACAAGTTTATAACTTAGTAAGAGCTAGAGACAGTGTTGCTGTACTTGGCGGGGGCAGAGATGTGGTTGCTGCGGGGAACATCGTATCCTCCAGAGCTGGCAGGGTGTTCAGGGGCAGGAGCAGAGGCAGGGGCGGGAGCAGGAGCGGGAGCAGGGGCAGGAGCGGGAGCAGGGGCAGGAGCGCTCTGTTGGTAAGATTGAGGAGCAGGAGCTGGAGCAGGGGCTGGTGGTGGAGGAGGAGGTGGGAGAGGAGCGGCAGCGGGGGCAGCAGCTGGGCTTTGAGCGTATCCTTGAGGAGCAGGGGCAGGGGCCTGGAAGGCTGGCTGAGGAGCAGGGGCTTGGAAGGCTGGCTGAGGAGCAGCATAAGAGGCAGATTGTTGTCCGTAAGAAGCCTGTTGTCCGTAAGAGGGAGCTTGTCCGTAAGAAGCTTGTTGTCCGTAAGAGGAAGCTCCATAAGAGGCTTGAGGTTGAGCGTATCCACCGGATTGTTGGCTGAAATTGTGATAAAAGTAAGTAAAAATCCATCAATCTCAATAATTATGAGGAGATAAGTATAAATTAGGAGAGTATGGGTTCTTATATAGTTATGGGTCGAAACCTTACCCATATCCAGCTTGAGACCAGGCTTGTTGAGCTCCGTAGGATTGTTGAGGAGCATAAGATTGCTGAGCATAGGATTGCTGGGGAGCATAAGATTGCTGGGGAGCATAGGATTGTTGAGGAGCATAGGATTGCTGGACTGGAGCTTGAACAGGGGCTTGCTGAAAGTCATCGATGAACCAAGTTTATTCTTCAGGGAAACTTACGTAAGCCTGAGGCTGAGGCTGAGGGTAGCTCTGGACAGGGGCAGGGGCAGGAGCTGGGGCAGCAGGCTGGTAGGAAGGTGAAGGTCCTGTGGCGTATCCACCTCCGCCTCCGGCGACGGCGGTAGCGACCAAGGAACAAGCCAAGATGAGAGCGAACATTGTCTCTAGAGGTGCTGGTAAGTCAAGTGAAATCTACTTGAACTCGAATACTGTCAGAAGATTCTGATTCCCTTTTATAGGACTTCTAGCCGAGATAGATAGGTTCTGTCCGTGTATGAAGAACCCGCCTCTTGGCTCGAATAACACCATAGTGACCTTCAGACCTGGCCCCTGAACCTGTTCACCTGCTTTTTTCTTCTGAAGAAAACTTTTTATTCAATTTTCGAAAATAAATGAGTCTTTTTTTATTCGATTTAAACGGTTCCCGTTATCTTTGAGAGAAAAAACGTCACGAAGACAATTGCCAATTTACATTCCATCCGGGACCTCCTTTGAGAACAATGTTAATGAAGAAACAGTTCCAAACTTGCAAAAAAGGTTGGAATTGACGCTCACAAAGCGGTTCGATCTTGTTTTTCTCATTTTAGAGCTGTCAAAAATAGTGGAACTAAAGGATCGTATGTTGTTCTAATTGTCGAAGAAGGAACAAACACTAATTTTAAATTTTTATAATTCTTATAATTGTGATCATTTTTTCGAATTAAAAGTATTCAATGAAATTTAAAACAATTGAAAGAATTTTTTAAATCTATTGGTTGTAAAAAATCAAATACGAATCGGAAACTTCGCAAGATAATTCCTTGGAATGAAATAAACATTTCCAAAATCAAGATATGAAACGGAGGATCTGCAATTGTCGAGAAAATTCAGGAATTTCTTTTTAAAATAATTTTTGTAAAAATATTTATATTTATTTCTTGCAAAACTGATGAAGTTTTTATTGAGGAGTTTTATTAAATAGAAAATCACTTGATTTCTGTATTATGACAATTTTTTAAAATGTCTCAGGAAATTATATCGAGATAGTTTTTTTCCACACTGATAGTTTTCCCTTAAAATCCCGGAAATTTTATCGAGATGTTTTTATAAAATAAATACTTAATTTTTGTAACACTACAACTTTTATTTTAAAATTTTGTCTAGACTTTTAGTAAAAAATCTGTTTTTTTTTTTTTCGATAATATGATAAAAATCAGAAGCGGAAACTGATGTCGCAATTTTCAATTAGGAATCATGCTTTTCCCTGAGGGCTTAAATCTAAAAAAACTCATACCTTTTCAAATTTTAGTTTTTTCCAATTAAAGCCTTTCGAAAATTCAATGGAATTTCCTAAATTAATAATTTCGGAATTTTCTGGAAATTTGTCTTGAGAATATTCTATAAAGAAAGTTCTGAACAATTTTTCACTTTTTTATAATATTATGTAGGCGTAAAAAGGAATGTTATTGAGAGTAGTTTTGGAAACGGTTTCTGTTTCTTTCAAGTTCTGACTCCAAAAGTACACGTATTAAATTCTAAGTTCTTGAAGTTCCAGCTCATTGATCTTTGTTTAGGCCATTTTATTTTTTGTAACATGTTTGGAAATAATTAAATCTGGAATTTTCGATGATTGAAACTCCGAAAAAATTGCAGATGTATCTCAAGGAAAATTCATAGAGCTTTCAATTTTTCGATAAAATGATATTTAATGAAATTTCTAAAAAGTTTCAGAGATTCGTATTGAGAAAATTTTACAAAGATATTAATTTTCATTTTTACAATGATTTAGCAATAGAAACACATTGATATGATCTTTCACAATCAGAATTATTTTGAAAACATTTTTTGAAGATGAAGATAAATTTTTGTTTCTTCAAAATTTATTTCGATCCATCATATATTGTTCAAAAATCGAGAATCATATTAACAGTTTGTTTCGTTTAAAACTTTTCGATAATTTGCAATTTTATTTCTTCATTTACAACTTTAATAGCTTTGATTCAGTAGCGAAAGCGCAAGTAACGAGATGGGCCAGTGGCGTAACCTTGTGGAGCAGGTTGTTGGAAGGCTTGTGGAGCAGGTTGTTGGAAGGCTTGTGGAGCGGATTGTTGATAACCTTGCTGAGGAGCCTGGAAAGAGGGTTGAGGAGCTTGGTAGCTCTGCTGAGGAGGTGGTGGTGGTGGAGGAGCCTGTTGCTGATAGGATTGCTGAGGAGGTTGATAGGCAGGCTGAGGAGGAGGTGGTGGAGGAGCTTGTTGTTGATAGGATTGCTGAGGAGGGGGAGGTGGGGGAGCTTGTTGATAACCTTGTTGAGGTGCTGGGGGTTGATAGGCAGGCTGTGGAGGAGGTGGTGGAGGGGGAGCCTGTTGTTGATAGCTTTGCTGAGGAACTGGAGCTGGTGGTGGAGGAGGGGGAGGTGGAGGAGGAGGGGGAGCTCGTTGAGGAGCAGGAGGTTGATAGCTAGACTGAGGAGCAGGAGCACCATAGGAAGGCTCTCTTTTTCCACTGTAGGAAGCTTCATGAACATCATTACCAAAACTAGGCTCCGCCGGTTGGGATTGAGGAAGAGCCGGGGATCCATAGTTCGAGCCTCCGCGGACCCATCCTTCTCCTCTGTGTTTCTCCGAAGCTTCAGAGGCTCCTAATCCGCCTTCATCATATCCCCCGGCTACAGTAGTTCCGAGAAGAGTAACAATAAAGAACAAAACCTTCAGACCCATGCCTTGAAGTGAGAAGAGTAGAATAAGATGTAACGTCTTTATAGAAATCGAAGCGCAATTTTGATTCGGAACTTGTTGACCCAGCCAGAAGCCAGGGACGGAAACTCGTTTTAAATTTGAATATTTCTTCTTTTGTTATAGATGTTTTGTCGACGTTGAAGTAGGAAACAAAGGTGTTGGAGAAAAACTGGAACCAAGAAGTCAAGATGGCTTCAAGAAAAGGAAATTAAAAAAACAATTTTCCTCCGTTTCTTTTATTGTTTTCCTACAGTCTATAGTTCCATTGTTCTTTTTATGAATTATAATTGCATTGTTTTTTTTAAATTTGCAATTTAACTATTTTTAGTTGATGATTTGATCGACAATGATATCGACGACAACTAATGTTTTCTAGTATCGAAGCCGAAAATCAACTCAAGGTCAAAATTTAAATTATTTCGTTCTAGGACAACTTGAGGACTCTTAGAAGAGCTAATTTAAAACAAGTTTCTTCCCAACAGGAAAAATCCGAAATTGACGTTCTTTCAAAACAAAAATCCAGAATTTGATTCAAAAAGTCGATAAACAAAAAATACAAAAGTACATTTGATCAAGGTCGATGATTAGGATTGGAAATTCAAATTTAAAATTCCCATTCTAAGAAATAATACAATTTGAGTTTTTCATACTAAGACTCTTTTTATTTGTTTTTCTAAACAACACTTTGAAGGAGTTTGTACTCTCTGATTCGACCGTTAACCTTGATCAACTTCGGCAAACTCAAATGTATATTAATACGTATCAATGGCGCGATCGCCTGTCTTGGTCTCTATCGTTTAACGCGTAATTTCCGGAATTTTTTGAGATTCTCAAAACTAGTTCCGAAATGATTTGCCAGTTCTCTGACCCTTGGAGTTTTTCTCGATCAACAAACACCGAGTAGAAAAAATAGATGGAACGAAACCGGGCTATGCCTTCGAGTTGCATCATTTTCAAGGTGAAAATTCAGAACAACTGAAATCGAACCGGTTTAGATATTCATAAAAACAGCATTTTTCTGCGAACCTTCTTTGGCGTAAATACAATAGAGAAAAAGTGAATTAGGAAACAAACAACAGAGTTGTAAAAATACTGAAAAATTAACTTTTTATTTGAAAATAAAAAAGTTGCAGAAAAGATGGAAAATTAACTTTTTAGAAAAAAATAAGACGTTTGAATTTTACATATTTGATTGAGGGATTATTCATAAAAAGTCAGAAGCAAGGATAGTTGTGGGGAAAACAATTAAAAGTAAATATTTTAAAATATCTTCATTAACAATTTTTGACGATCCCTTCTAATCGAATTTGTTTTTCTGCATTGAAAGTCAGACCAATTATTCATTTTTTTTACAAAAGAATACTGTTAAATACTTTTAGGCTGAACTGGATTATTTCATAATCTTGTACAAAAATGAAATAAAATTTCCCAAGTACTTGTTTATTTTCCTCGAAATATTGGTATTAAGAGGATCAAAATAATATCTCAGAAGAATCTCTACATATCAGGACTTAAATTAACTCGACATACAAAGAAGATAATTTCGTTGAATTACACATGTCGTTAAATAACGAATCAATTTCTTTGAAAATAAAAATAATCAACAGCAAAGAGATGTTTATATCGAAGTCCGTCTGGTTCGGATACTCTCACAAGATATTGGTGAATTAAGATGAACTGAGGAAGAGAACTTCATTAAATCTCAAGTATGATTTTGGACCATGAGCTGAATTGATACAAAAAAATGGATTACAGAAGAAAAGTATCTGTATGGAAGTCTGCCTGTTCGGACGCTCTCGCGGGACATTGGCGAATTAGGACGAACGCCAACGAACGCGCGGCTGTCGTCAACGGCGTCGCGCTTCTGGCTTTCTCGATGGTCCTTGTAGTCCATCGATTTCCGACGAAATTGATATAAATTTGTGATATTCTACCTTTTTCCTACTCTGCCAGACTTGTGGATCAAGTTTGGTCTCCATTATTGGGAGTTGCTGAGTGTTCGTTCACGAAATCGTTGAACTTCATCGACTTCGTTCACTTGATGGGCAATTAATGGAGGATAAAGCCTCCACAAATCAGTCGATACAAAGATCTTCACTATATCCTCCATCTCAGCCACCTGATCAGCCGTCAAGTCCCCTAGAAAGACTCGATCCTCAGCGCTTGCGGGAGCAAGCCGTCGCTTCTCACCTCGGCTCGCATTCTTTACAAGGAGTGAGTTTTTGTTTCTTCCAAATGCTGTATTGGACTTGTTATTTCAGCACTGGTCACCAGCATCCTCCACGATGAACGTGAATTCTCCCATCAGAACCCCGGGTAGCGTCCAATCCCCCATGACGGTGTCCAGTCAACAGGGCCACCATTCTTCGGGTTCGATTTTCATTTCATATATCGAGATTTATTTTTCTGGCTTTCGTATTCTGAAGTTTATCTATCTGGGTTTTATTTATCGGAATTTTTCTGGCCTTTATATATCGAGATTTATTTTTCGACATTCATATATCAAAATTTATTCTCTCGCTCTCATATGTCGGGATTTATTTTCTATCTTCAGGAAGTGTGGAATCGCTCCAACAGTTCACAAATCAGCAGCAATTCTTCCCTGCTAACGAAGGGGCTTACGTTCAACAAGATTCCAGGACCCCGGGGATCCAGAATCCCTCTCCTTCTAGACCTCAACTCGGTATGGCTTTCCGTAAATAAACACGTCGATATAATTCGTGAATTTTGAGTTTTAGCGAGTCCTCCAGCAATGGTTTCTCACCCGCAATCCCCATATATAGCCAGGACTCCGAATCCTGCTGGAACGCCCAATCCTCAGTACACTCAGCAGCCCGGGCAACCTGGTTTCCATGGTCAGTCTCTTTTTTGATATTTTCATTATTTTAAGCTTTAAATTTTAGGCATGCCGATGAATGCCCAGCAAATGTATGTGGCGTCGTCCCAGAACCCGGGAACCCCTACTGCTAATCCTCAGAGGATTTCTTACCAAATCCAACCCGGAGCTACACAATATGCCTACACTGTGGGCCAACCGACTCAACATCAACCAGGACCTACCCAGCAACAATGGATTATCCAGGGAAATCAGGTTGTTCAGACACAGCATTTCTCCTCGGGACAAACCAGGGTCGCCGTCCAGCCCATCTCCAGGGTTGTCCAGCGTCTCCCCCCTGGGTACTCTCAAACCAATATGGTCTATGCGAATATCCCCGGATCCCCTGCCCCTCAGAGAATCCAAGTCAGGCCGGGGTACGCTCAGGTGGTCACTACTCAGGGCCAGCAGCCCCAAGTTCAGCAAGTGATCCAGCAACAACCGGGTCCCGCTACTCCCAGGACCCCTCAGACCGCCCAGGTCCCCACTGCTACCCCAACTACACCTGCTCCTGGAGCTCAGGTTTATCCTGCCGGACAGAACTTCCCCCAAAATTACCAACAACCTAATCAACCTACGGCTTTTGTACAAACTCCTCAAGTTCGGCCTTATCCAGGAAATCATCAAGTTCAACAACCAGGTAAGCTTTTGATCTTTGGAAATAAACAGCTTGGGATTGGAATTGCGAGCGTTTATTGTTTTCTAACAGGTATGTAAACAAAAAGTATCGCGCTAAATGCGTTTAACTGTAAGCTTTTTTTCGAAAAAGCCCTATTGATTCTGTTTCTGTAAATCTTATTCGAGGACGGTCTACGTGCCTTCTAGCTTCATTCGTGAGAACAGTTCTTTTTATTTTTGAATTCCATCACCCTGGATTGTTTCTAAATTTACTTTAAATTGAGAATTTCACGTTTTCAAGGAATTACTCTTTTTCTCGAACAAGAAAACTCATCTTGTGGAAAAATTTTATGGAAAAAAAAACTCGAATTTTTATTCTTATACAGTCAAAAATTTTGGAAAGAACACGTTCACGGGCCATTTGTCGATTATTCTCTGTAACGTGCCCTCAATTTCTTCCTTTTTTTGATCCGAAAGAGTGTTCGAAGACAATTTTTTAATTTGAACATTTTCATTCATCTAAATTTTAACGACATCTGAAGTTATGTAACACTATTGAATGATATTTAGTGCTTTTTCGGATAAAAAAGATTTTTCGAAAATACTTTTCTGTTAAAAAAAATAAATTCTTCCTTAAAAAATGAATTTTTGTCGTATATCCGGTTCATTTTTTAATTCACATCTGCCATTTTTAGATCCCAACCATTTTGCTACTTTGGCAACACCGGGAGAGACACAGACTGTCAGACAGCCTGTTCCCGCTGGACAAGTCCAGCAACCTATGACTGTAGGTCATTTTGGTCATCAAAGGGCTAATCCGGTCAATATGAGATCACCGTCGATTATATCTCCTGGTCAAGCAATGCAGATACCTCAACCACAGCAACATATCCCTAGACCTGTTATGAGACCTTTGAATCCTCCAGGCCCTACACAGGTCCGTCCTCCACTTTTTGCCTTCGATAACAATGGACCCAGAGTTCCTCCGGAGTTGTGTCTTGCTGGATGTCATTTCTTCTTGGCAGAATGTTCTGGAATTGATGTCAGAGAAATATTGACTATGGTCAGATATTACGGAGGCGACTTGGAAGTTTTCAAGATGAACGATAGGGTTACTCATGTCATCGGGGAGTACATCACGACTAATCCAATTTCTGTTGTAAGTTGATTTTTTATTTTCTTCCTAAAATTAGATTTTTTTAGTTAATTGAACGAATGGAAAGGAAGATTAAAATATGCACTCTTCAATGGTTGAATGATGTTATTGAAAAACGAAGAGTTGAACCTCCTTACAAAGCTTGTCATCTGCCAGGAATGCTGAATCGGGCGATGTCGTTGAGCGACAAAGTGATCTCTGTTACAGGATTTACAGATAAAGAAATGGCAAATTTGAAATGGATGGTTCAAATGATAGGAGCCAAGTTTTGTCCTTATCTTTCGAAGCACACCACTTTCTTAGTTGCTAAAAAGTAAGTTTTTGTGGAGAAGAATTGAAAGAAAAACGGGATTTCAGTGCTAACAGTATTAAAGTAGACAAAGTGGTCCAAATTGTCCCGAACAATACCATCCCTATTGTGAATGTCACTTGGCTCTCCGAACTCTACATGGGATCTCCTTTGCCCTTGAGCAATATCCGAGATAGTAGATTCAGTGTGAATAGTTATGCTCCTTTGGAGATCGGACCTCAAGGCGTCTACAGTATAAACGACCAATGTGCCAGGATGATGAATGTTTGGCAGTATAATTTCGCTGTCACAGAAGAACAGATCATGAGAGCAGCGGAAAATAGGAGGATTACACTTGCGGACGAAAGCATCCGTGTTTCGAATAAGTACTTGAAGATGTTCGAAGCAGGTCCTATTCCCACTCAAAAGCAAATTGATGATGCTGTTGACGTATTGGAGAAGGAGAACTCTCGTCCTGATATTAGTATTATTCTTAGTGGATTTTCGACAAAAGAAACAGATTTGCTTTCGAAAAAAATCAGAATTCTTGGAGTCAAAGTCTTGGAAAACATTGAAGAGGCAGATTTCGTGATCGCTCCTCAACAATTTAGCAGAACTCCGAGTATTTTGAAAGCCATAGCCTCAGGGAAAGATATTTTATCTCCTTTGTGGATTGTGAACAGTTTTGCCCAACTTCGACTTGTTCCGACAGAGGATTATTTTCTTCAAGATACTCATTGTGAAAAAACTCTTGTATTTAACCTCAGATCTTCTGTTCTATCGAGCAGAAGACAACCGATTTTCAAAAACACTTGGTTCTACGTGAGTCCAAGTGTGAGACCTTCGCGGAAGGAGCTGGAAACGATAATCAAATGTGCTGGAGGCAAGGTTGAAAATTCTCCGCCGAATAAGGAGAAGATAGCGAAATTTATAGAGGTTGGTTTTTTTGTCTTGCAAAACAAGTTTTCAAACTAAAACCCTTTTATTGCTCGATGGTTTTTTTTCGACAATATTGATGTCAACAGCAAAAGCTGTAACATGGGGCTAACTACTTTTGATATCTCGTGATGGAAAGAGATTTTGTGAGGAGGAGTACTCCAACCCAGCTTAAGAACGTCTGTTGAGGAAGACAGCAGAACGAGGTGGGCAGGGACAGTAGGCGGCATCGGATCCAGGAAGACCAGGTCCACCAGGAGCTCCGGGTTGTCCGTCGGATCCAGGGGTTCCGGGGTTTCCGGCAGGTCCAGCAGGTCCAGCGGGTCCGGGAGCTCCGTCTTGTCCGGGGTTTCCGTTGGGTCCGGGAGGTCCAGCTGGTCCGGGGTTGCCGTTGGGTCCAGCAGGTCCAGGGGCTCCAGTTCCGCGTTGAGCATCTTGTCCGGGCTGTCCGGGGGATCCAGGGGCTCCGGGCTGTCCGTCCGGTCCAGCATCTCCAGCAGGTCCAGGGGGTCCGGGAGGTCCAGCGTTTCCGGGTTGTCCGGGGTTTCCGGGCTGTCCATCGGGGCCGGGAGGTCCAGCAGGTCCGTCGGGACCAGCGGGTCCGGGAGCTCCAGCGGGGCACTAGAACGTTTTCGGTTAGATTTTGTACGGAAAAGGGAAATGATTACCTTGATGCAGGAGGTGTCTTGAGGAGGGCAAGGAGCGGCGGCATCTCCGGGAGCTCCGTCGTTTCCGCGAGGTCCGGGGAGACCAGGAGTTCCGGGGTTTCCGGCGGGTCCGGGAGGTCCGGGGGGTCCAGGTGGGCAGTTGACCTTGGGGGGCTCGCACTGGCACCAAGCGGGAAGACCGTTGAAGTTTTGACGCTTCTGACGGAAGATGCTGTTGAAGGGGTTCTCACGTGGCTTGGATGGGGGAGTGACGGAGAGTTGAACCTCCATCAATTGGGTCCATGCGTTGTCAGTGTCAGCTCTGAAGACCTGGACGCTGTCCTGAACTCTCTCGTTCATCTCATTGATGGCGGAGTAGAGTTGAGGGATGACAACGAGACACGCCACAATGGCGAGTGTCGAGCATACTGAGGCAATGCCTACCACTATTTTGGACTCGTACATGGTGCAGAGTACTGATTTTCATTTTGTTAGGAGCACTTTTATATCATACGTGATTTGAGGCGGGGCCAATCGAGTTTTTTCGGAGACGTCCAAAAGAAATTTTCAAGGCTTTTTGCTTCATGAAGAACCTATCTAAATTTTCGATTTTTGAACCAGTTTGGAATTTGAGGGGTTGTTTCCACATTTTAAATCTTAAATGGTTTTGGTTTTATTTGGAAGATTTGAGATCCGCAATGTGGGAATCGACGAAAAATACAGTAGGAGAGTTGGAGACGGGAAAATGATTGAAATAAGGAACATTGCCGGGGGGAATTAATTGCGAGTGATTACGAAAGACGTTCGAATGCAGGAAGAGAATCTTGTTTCATGTTTCCTAGTAAATCCGATGACGCTTCTTGAGATATTTAATCAAAAAACGGGTTTTTAGGAAGATCGCCCATACATCATAATCTCCAGCTCATGTGATTTACCATTCTTCCAGAAGCTGACAGACTGTGGAGTTCGTAAGTATCGAAATGCAAAGGATTCAGTTCCTAAAATGGACTTTTTCAGCGATTTTCTCAGAAGAATTTGTGTATTATGCAATTATGCGATACAAGATCGACACTTCTAACACTTTTGCCATAAATTTCCAGTCTGCGAACCAGAGAAGCAACATGCTGAGACAGCCGATCACACCGATTCTTCGTACGATTTCAGCACAAATAAAATAAAAGATCGAGCTTTCATTCCACTTCAGAATCTCTTTTTTTGACAAAGGAATTCCCACTTTGATTGTTCTGAATCTCTCATGGATGTTGCCTTAAGTTTTTTTGAATTGAATAATAAATGAAGATGGTCGATTTTTTAATTTTGGACGACCCCGCATATCTGGTAACGCTGGTCCATGAAAAAGGTTTTCCTGTTTGAGGCATGCCCGCGGGCAATATTGTGGAAAGTCCAGTTTGGATTTTACGCAATCGCGAAAAAATTCTAATTGGATTGTCACCTTTCTGATTCGCATCGAGTAGAAATTGTAATCCATCCTTTTGGACTGGCTTCAACTTTGTCGAAATGGTTTTTTGATAAGTCATTTAGGAAATCAAAAAAGATTCTTTCTGTTCAACTTGATTAATTTTCTGCAATGAAAGAGAGACTGATGATTCAAAAAACGAGAAATATTTTTCCTCCAAAAAAGAGAGATACCCTTGAATTAAAAAAATCGAGCTATTCCGAAGAGGAGTAGCTTCCTAAAAAAGATCTTTATTCTTTGAAAATTATTGTGTAAAAACAATCTTTGGAAGCTATTATATGGGCAATTTTTATTTTTTAAGATGATTATTACTCAAAGGATTTTTTAAATTATCATTATTTAAGAGATATGTTATCTTCACAAAAGTATTGCTTAAAAACAATATTTTTTTAAATTATTATTTTATAGTGAGGTGTCTCGGTTTTTGAGGAACATTATTGTTTTAGAAGATGGAATATTATTTTAAAAGTCAAATTAATCAAGAACAATTTTTTTATTTTCAAGTTCATTGTTCCCGGAACAAAGGCAAATTTGCACAAAAAACATTCCTTACTCAGGTACCGAAGCGGAACCGAGGACAAGTTCCACTCTAGAGTTCATTTGGTTTTGTTGTTTTTTATTTTACTGATCAAAGTCGAAAAATGAGATAATTCACAACGGTCACGAAGGTGTTTCGGTCATGAATTTCGAGAAAGAAAATTCTAATTGACAAACAACCTTGAAGCCGGACGGGATTGCGGAACCTAGGCCACGGCAACCAGTTTATTTTTACCTAATCATCGCGCCATCACAATAAACAATGTTTGAAACTTGTTTCTAGGGTGTTTTTTTCGATCATGATCACAGACGAGAGTACATTGTTTATAAAAAAGGAATTTTTCTTGCTATCAGTGAATTTGCTAAGACAAATCTGTGTCCTTGAATAAGGAAGTTTTTTTAATATGAAGCTAGACAAGTTTTTTTGATAAACAAGATGGGATTCTTTTTTATGGGCATTCCATTCACGGAAAATCAAATTGTATGGTAAAAAATCCTCCTTACTGTATGGTGATCAATATACATAAAATCAATTTTTGTGATTAAAGAATTTCCATTACTACTGTACGACAATTGATCTGAGTAAGATTGACAAAAAAGGAATTTCATAATGAAAAAATCTGTCCTGAGTATTTTTTCTGTACATGAGAAATTTAAAAATCTCTTTTACAACTTTTCTTAGACAAGTCACATTTTCTTGAAACCAAGAATGTGAGTGTTTTCTGTACAGAGTTTAATTAGAAAATAGTGATTAATTGGATAGAAAAATTTTCAATGTGCTTTTTAAACAAACTTGTTTATCAATTTTATTTTTATCTAAAATATACGCATTCCGAAAAACCACATAGAAATTTCGGATGCAATCTAACCATGGATTTTCTGGCCACGAAGATTGGCAACAATGGCAGTGAGAATTACAATAAGAGGCGTCAGAAGGCTCGACGCTACTGTTCGATAAGATAGAATATTGTTGAACCAGAGGTTTAACGACGAGTTCCATCTTCGAAGAAGACACCACCATCGATGGCGCAGTACTTGGGACAGATACCCTTTTCTCCAGCAGATCCGGGAGGTCCGGCTTGTCCAGGGGCTCCGGGGTTTCCGTCGGCTCCAGGGTTTCCGTTGGGGCCAGGGGGTCCCTTGGGTCCAGGTTGTCCAGGGGCTCCGTCGTTTCCAGGCTGGCCACCAGGTCCAGGAGGTCCAGGGGGTCCGGCTTGTCCTGAAAAGAATTTCCATCAGAACCATTCGAAATACTTATTTCAAAAGCATTAGTCCCTATATTGAATAGTAACTTACCAGCAGGTCCAGGAGGTCCAGGCTGGATTCCGTCGCTTTGGGCAGGGGAACCATCGTTTCCGGGGGCTCCAGGCTGTCCAGGGGCTCCAGCAGGTCCAGCAGGTCCCTTGGGTCCAGGTTCTCCGGGCTGTCCAGGGGCTCCAGGTCCTCCGGGCTGTCCGTTCGGTCCAGCGTCTCCAGCAAGTCCAGGAGGTCCAGGAGGGCCAGGAGGTCCAGCAGGGCAAGGCTTGCATGGTGGGGCTTGTTGTTGTTCGCAAGGAGCAACAGAAGGACGTCCAGGGTTACCAGGGGCTCCAGGAGCTCCGGGCTTTCCGGGGCGACCGTCGTTACCGGGAGATCCAGCAGGTCCGGGCTGACCTCCAGAGCAGCAAGAGCTGCATCTGTCGGCTTGACGAGCAGTACGGTTGTGGGCAACAGGGATCATTTTGAGGGTGCTGACCTCATTCCAGATGTCCTTGGCAGATCCTTCGCAGAAAGCGATTTGTTGATCCATATGTCTTCCGACTTGGTGGACATAGTTGTGGACCATCGGCAAGGTAATGCAAACAGACAAAACGGCGACGATGGAGAAGGCAACGGCCGAGTAGGCGACGAAGCGGTACGCCTTGATCCTGTACTCGAAATCCATTCTGGTACGGTGCAACGAACTCCGTGCGGGATGTTTCTATGCACTGATTTCGCTTTCTGATCAATTGTATTTATATACTAGAAGCCTATAGTTGCTTGTTGAAGACGTGCGTCTACTCTAATCGTGTGTAACCGGTTTGGTCTTTCGAAGCCTCCCTGAAATGGAGGCGGTTCCATATTGTCGTTGGCAAAGTCAGCTCAGAACATGTCGGGCGTGTTCTCAGGGACCGTCTTAATGAAGAATTTCCGTGGGCCGAGCGTAAGAATTCAGAAGTCTGTGTTCTCGACAGGTTTTTGCAACAATGAAGTGTTACGGTCGATTTTCGCATTTTTCGAATTTCAGCAATTTTCCACCTTCAAATATGAGAAGGTTTTTTCTTGCAAGAAATAACTCTGAGCGGTTTTAATGACTTTAATTACATTAATAAATAAAGGGCCTGAGGTATTTTTGGGAAATAGAAGGAAGTAAAATTGGAGATTCTCCTTTTTTAAATACATTGAGCAAAAGAATGCAATGAATATCGGAATTTTTTCTTGTGGAAGTTCTCTTGACATGGATTTTTAAGATGTTTTAGAAACATTGAGGACTTTAATTTCAGATGCTGATTTCAAAGTTATATTATTGTGAAAAACAGAATTCCATGTGATTGATAAAATTACTTCAATACAAATGTCCAGAATTTTCAATTTTACAATTATACTATTATGGAAATAAACAACCTACGTTACTGTAAAAACTGACGATATTACTATCAATCAAAAAGTTATGTTATTGCGAAAGTCGGAAATTTAGATTAATGTGAAAATCAACAACCCACACTATTATGGAATTATTTTGAAAAGAGTTTTCAAAGTGGATTGAAAATCTTCAAAAGTCGATTGTAATTGATTGCGAAAATTTTGATTGAATTTTAAGAGATCCTTATTCAAAAAAATGAAAAAATAGATTCTGGCAAAATGCAAGTTCTACTGAATTTAAGCCCCCAGGGGAAAAGCGACTGTCAACTGAGATTTTTGATCCTTATCTTTCATTTTATCATTTTTCCCACATTGTCATGGAAATCAGCAATTTATATTCTTGTCAAATTGTCTCAAAACGAATTCCCGGAACCAACAAAAATACCAAAATTTCGAGTGTTGATCTTATTCTCGATCTTTACTATATTTTGGGAAATTTAAAAAATTCGATAAATTTCTAGACTATTCCAGGAACAATAAGCATTCTGAAGACATTGAAATTTTTTCAGAGAATTCCAAGACCAAAAAGTTGCAAACATTTTCCAGAAAATTCCGGATGACTGCAAAAATATTTCACCGGACTCTGGATGACTTCGGAAGCTTCACTGAATAACCTGAAAACTTTGAATTTCTTCAGCAAATCCTAGGAGACTTCAGAATACTTTATTTTTCCGGAAAAATAGAGAAGCCTTCGTAAAATTCCGAGTTCAAGTAATAATGCGAGAATAATTTGATCAGTCATTGGATTTTTTCCTTTATTTTGATCTTTGATAGGGTGAATATAAACGACTCTAAGGAAAAGAAACGTTCGGTCGAGGTCAACTTTAACATCTTGTTTCTCGTCCGATCGATGCCAGATCACGAAAGAATAAAAAACTTAATTTCTATAAGTTCTTAAAACATAAACTTTATTTTTGTTTTCCAAAAAAGTAGAAATAAAAAATTTATGTTTTCAGAAAATAAAAAACCTCAAAAACAATCCAATATTTTGTTTTTTTATCTCCTACTTAAAAAATGAGTTTTAAATTTTTTTAAATTTTTTGTTCGATCTTCGATTTCTATAAAATGGATATTTTCGAAAAATAAAAAGTCAATATTCATCAATTTTTTCAATGATACTAATCCGGTGATTTTTCAATTTGTTTCAAAAGTATTTTTATTTTTATTTAAAACAAGGAACTATTAATTTTGGGTTTTTTAGATGAAAACTCCTTCCTGAGAATACCGATATAGTAACTTCATTGATTCTGTTTTCCTGAGAAAATGAACCTTGAAAAGAAGTATAATTATTATCGAACTCAACCCCATTCCGTCTTCGATTTCTCCAATTATGTAGTTTCACTTAAGTCTTCCTATTTATCCGTAATCCCATTTGGATTTCTTCTTTCATAATTTCGTCTATTTTTTTCTAATTTTACCCGGATCTTTTCAGTTATAGCGTCACTTAAATCTTCTTGTTTATCTATAATTTCATTCAGATATTTTTTCCATAATTTGTCTGAATTTCTTCGCTTTCAATAATTTCATTCGGATTTTTTCTTTTATACCTTCACAATTTTTTTCTCTTCCATAATTTTACTTGACTTTCTTCGATTTTATTTTTCAAAATTTCCCCCATTTATCTGTAATTCAATTCGGATTTTTCTCACCTTATAATTTTATCTTGGTTTTTACTTTTCTGTATTTTTATCTGAATCCTTTCAGTTGTATAAATTTGTACAGACATTCCCATTTCTCAATCATTTTATTCAGATTTTCTATTTAATGTAATCTAACCCAATTTTTTCTGTAAATTCATCCTCATTTTTATTTCACCATTTCACCCAGTTTTTATATAACTTTATTTAAGATCATTTATTCTATAATTTCATTCGGATTCTTCAATTTTTCGTATTTTCGCCCAAATCCACTTACTTTTATAATTCAATTGAAATTCTGTATTCAAATTAATAGCACTTTACTATAATCTATCAGAAATCTCTGATTCATATGTGATTTTACTTCCATTATTTGTATTTAATTTAAATTAACTCTATTTTACATTTCCATTAGACCCTTTTAATCCACATATGATTTTACCGAACTTTTTGGATTTATATAATTGCACTTGAATCTCTTAATCTAATGTAATAATTTCATCCACTTTTCCTTTTCCTATTTTCTCTACGAAGTTACATAATATTTTCCGTGATTTGTTTCGAAAACTCATAGATTTAATCACGCTTTTTTATTTTTGTCGATGAGTGTAAGATTAAGTTTTTTTACAAAATTCAGGAAGAACCAAGGGACCCGAAGTAGTCCGAAACCGATCAAGCAAGGACCTGGAGTACATAATCCATAATCCATCTGGTTGTTCTATTTTGTCCAGTTCGCGTCGGAAAATATGGAAGTCCGTACTTGATCGCGAGAATCTGTCTCTAAACTCGAGAGGCTTGTTCCTCGACTGAAAATTTTCGATGCATGGGAGTTATCGTCGATGGACGAACAACGGAAATCATTTTTCATTTTAGAATAATATTATTTCTAAACCTGCTTTTTCAGATTTACTATGATCTTTCGTTCAATCTTGTGAATCACCGGATTTTGTGGTCTTTACTTTTTTAAATATCTTTGTTTTTTTTCAATTTCTTTTTTAAAGATTTTTGTTTATTTAAAAGTCTTATTTTTCTCTGAAATCCTTTTAACTTCGAATTTCTTAAAAACTATTTATTTTTTTAAATGTTTTTGGATTTCTTTATTCTTTAAATTTTATCTTCTTATTTCTCAAATTTTAATTATTTATTTATTTTCTGAATTTATATTATTTATTGTTTTTTATTTCTACAGATGTTTTTTAAAAATTCTATTTTTGACTTTTTTAAATTTCGGAAAAATTTCGGTTTGAACTGGATCTTTTGTTTCGAAATTTAAACTTGAGCTCGTGTAGAGCTTCGAGGACTTCCGAAAAAATTTCTTGCTTGATAAACGAAAATGCAGCTTGTTTGAATCCAGTTTCCTCTTCTAATTGATTTTCCTGGCCATATCCTCGTTCCTCTTCTGATTGATTTTGACCATATTATTATTTTCTTTTCCGATTAATTTTCCTGGCCATATATTTGTTTCTTCTTCTGATCGGTCTTAACTATATTGTTATTTCCTTTTCATATTAATTCCTCCAGTCGTATCTTTATTTTATTTTTTTAATTGGTTTCCTTATCCATATCAGTACTTCCTTTTCTGATTAATTTTTTATGCATATTCATATTCTTTCTTTTCATTAATTTTCCGTCATCCATATTTCTTCTGATTAATTTTCCCGATCATATCTTTGTATCGTTTCCTAATTGATTTTAGCCATATCCTTATTTCCTTTTCTGATTGATTTCTCTGGCCATATCATTGTTTGCCTCAACGCCCGCCATTACAGCCCTAATCGCCAATGAGAAAAATTCTATCTTTATTTAGATAAGGGCGTTAAACTTGGCTTTAATTGAATATTTCAAGTTTTCCTAAGTTTTGTCATTGATTTTACTTCGGATTATTCTAGAAAAGTCTTTTTTAACCAAATTCAATACAGCGTGAGAATTAGGATCAGGAATTTTTATTACTTTTTTAGCAGTTGGTAATTTGACACCCCTGTCTCTATTGTAGTATCGTCGCAATCCGTTTTGTCTCTCTGAGGGGATTCGTGAATTTTCCGTTCATCAAAAGAAATTGATTTTTTTTGTCCTAGCAAATTTGACGCTTCTCTATCTAGCATAATCCATGATTTTTTATCTTTTGGAAAGTTTGATATTTTTAAGCAGATTGATTTTCCTATTTACCGATGGAAATTGATTGCTCTTTATATGCATTGAGGTATTTGAAATTCTTTGATCTGAGAGAATCTATAATTTTCCGAAAGATTTGATATTTTTTATTTGAGGAGATTCACGACCTTTTCGTTTACCGAAGGAAATTGATTATTTTTTTTTATGTCTCAAGAAATTTGACATTCTTTCATTTGGGAGAATCTATATTTTTGTCTTCTGAAAAGTTCAATACTTTTTCTTTTTGAGGAAATTCATGAGTTTTCCGTTCACCGATGGAAATTGATTATTTTTCCAATGTCCTAGAAAGTTTGGAATTTTTTATCTGGGAGAATCGACGATTCTCTCTCGTTCGGAAAACTCAATATTTTTCCAGAACGATTTTTGAATTTCCTGTTTAATTGGAAGATTTAGATGCTTTCTTATCTAAAATTCTTAGTTTTTTTTATTTAAGGAGATTGAAAACGTTTTATCTTCTAAAAACTTTATGATAGTTTTGTTCGAAGGTCTGCGGATTTTTTACATGAAAGGTTCATACTTCTCTTTCTAAAAATGATTCATGAGCTTTTTCCCGGGAGAAGGTTATTTCCTTGTTAATCTAAGGATGATTCATGATTTTTAGTTCACTGAAGAATTCTTGACATTTTTATTTCGAAGGATAATCCATTATTTTTTACTGAAAAGTTTCGCGATTTTTTGAGGATCAAATCGAGCGTGAAAAAAAAATTCTCAAGAGTCCTCGAGACGGATTTTCCTGATTATCGAAAATTGTAGAAAGTACTCTATCCGATGACCGGCCGTGGATACCGAGAATTACCTTCCGATGCCCCTTCCCCAAGGCTCTGTTTGGTCCAAAAGCAATATGCTTCTCAGGTTAATTTTTCAAAATTACTTTCATAATTCTTACTTTATAGGAATATGGATTCAATTTGCATGCCGAAAAAGAAAAGGGACAATTTATCGGAATAGTCGACGTCGGAAGTCCAGCAGATCTCGGGGGATTGAAACAAGGAGACCGGATTTTCGCAGTGAATGGAGTGTCTATTTCTGGTCTCAGTCACAAAAATGTTCGTCGTTTTAAATTACCTCTCTCGAAACCACTTTTCGCGTTAAAGAGATCTCGTTTAATTTATAAGATATATTGTTAGAGATCCTTATCTCACAATTTCACTTTCAGTTATAAATTAGTACTTTTTTTCTAAAAATAAGTATTACTCTAAAATACTCTTTCCTTAAAAAAAGATGATCATTTAGAACTGTTTTTTCTTAAAAATGAGTACTTATTTTGAAACACTCCAGGTCGTCGCTCAAATCAAGTCCGATCCTTTGAAGTGCGAGATGTTGGTCTTGTCAAACGATGACTTTGAATGGTATGCCTCTCACAATATCCCGGTCGACATGACTTTACCTAACATTATTCGAGTTTGTGAGGAAGTAAGTCAAAGGACATTTTTAAATTATATCTTTATTCTTTGTGTATCGTTTTCTTTTCCTTTGTTGCTTTTGCCATTTTTGTCGTTTTTAGTTTTATGACGAAATAACGTCGGCTTCGAGCTCCAGCTTGATGGAAAGGTCGAAAACAACGACAGTCTCCATCAAGTCCTCTGAGTCTCCGATGATGGTGAAGGTCTACAAGACCACCATAGAAGTCCGACCACCCAGATCCTCCTTCGACTCTGGATCTTTCACATCCTGCAGCGAATCCAGCCAGTCCTCGGTTCTATCCTCAGAAACCGAAACTTCTTCACCAAAGGTTTATTTTTTAAATTTTTTTGCAATTTCAAAATATTTTTATTTCTGTTTTGTGTAGCCCTTGCTTGCGTCCTTTTCCTTTGTACTTAAAGGTACTTTTCTATATTTTTCCAAATTCTGCAATCAAGATTGTTTTTAAAAATACTTGAAGGACTTTGAGTTGGAAAATGCGAAGTTTTTTCTACGGAGATTTCTGTCCCCATAAAGTTTCAGAAATTACCTTTTCTAATTTTGTACTTCACGAGATAACCTTTTTTCTTTATTTCTTTACTCTAAAAAGTCGAGGATTAAAGAAAAGCTTCATTTTTATATTCTGTAAGTGGTCCGAGTAACTCGAATAAGCTAGATGTTTTGTGTTGCCTTCGCATTGCTCGTTCTCCAGTTTCCATGGAAAATTCAAAAAAGGTGAATCGTTTTGGGACAATTTCGTAACAGTGTCGATTTTTGATATTCACAATTCTGGATTTCTATGGGAATCTCCGAAACTTTCCGGAATTCGATATAATTTACTGGAAAATTCCTAAGCTTCTTGAAATTATTCTAAATTCTAGGGTCTAGTAGGTCTCTGAAAAACCATATCGAGACAATTTCACAAAAATAAACCTCTAATTTCTGTCATGAAATGCTTAAATTAAGCAAACATTGCCAGAGAC
This sequence comes from Halicephalobus sp. NKZ332, assembly GCA_009761265.1. NCBI lineage: Eukaryota > Metazoa > Nematoda > Chromadorea > Rhabditida > Panagrolaimidae > Halicephalobus > Halicephalobus sp. NKZ332. The sequence goes on along the minus strand of VOSG01000018.1, from coordinate 101,844 downwards.
CATATGGCCATATGGGTATGCAGTCATAAGGTCATAAGGTTATATTGTCATATTGACCAACAGCGATCTCGTATTGCTTTTTGTTTTAAGGTGTAATTGTTTACAAAGTGATTCAAAAGGCTGAAAATCAATGCTTGAGTTTCTGTAGAAACGGATTGGTCTTATTTAGATAGGAACGGTGTGTGATCAAACGCTTAGTGTCATATTTATATGCATGACGAGGGACAACTTTCAAATTTTCGATCACTTTCCACTTTTTAATCGATCTGTAAATAAAAAATAAAACATGAAAAAACTAAAGGTGAGTAATTTTGGATTTTGTCTCGACAAGGAAAGAATTCTCGGGGAAAAACTGTCTCAACAAAAGATCCTCTTAATATAAACATTTTTCGCAAATTATTTTTATAAGAAAATTATCCCGACAAGGAATTTTAAAAAAATTTGAGAAATTCTTTCATTTCAAAAGCAATTCACGTTCTATTGTTTGCTTATTTTAATTTATATTCATCGTCTGGGTCAACGTTTAGGTTCTCAAATTTGAACTTCAAAATTGGGCTATGTCATCCAGCCTCGAAAATCATGTCGGAAATAGAGTCGCGCACATTTCCGACAAATACTGTCGGTCATTTTTCCTTCCTTTTCCGAGTTTTACCGTTTTTGTTCGAAAAATATTTGTTGGCAACTTGTCTCCTTTCCCGGCAATTTGGGAACTTTATGGAAGTTTGTCACAGCGATGTTGATTTTTCTTTCGTTAAATTTCTACATAATAACATTGACTCTTTTGTTATAATTCTTTAAAACGACATTGATTCTGTTTATTTAAACCCTCAAGTATTGGTATTGACGTTTTAAATTAGTTACATATAATGATATTATTTTTCAGTTAAAATTCCTTATGACATTATTGGTCCTTTTTATTGAATTTCTACATAATCAATATTGATCCTATTTACTTAAACTCTTAAATAATAACATTAATCCCTTATAAACTAAAACCTCACATAACAATATCGATTCTTTTTTATGAATTTAAATACATTGATCTTGATTTATTTTTCAAGTCAAAATTTTGCATAATAATTTTGGTTTATTTCTTTATCAAGAATCTACACATAAATATTAATTTTTCACCAAGATGCTATCCATTAATATTAATTTCCCCCGCTAAAATTATATACAATGACATTGTTTTTTCTCTCGAAATTCGTCACAATAATATCAATCTCCTTTTCGTCAATACTCGTCTCGTTTCTATCCAGATGGTCCTCCGGAATTTTTCCATTCTGAAAACCTTTCTTTGTTCTTTCGCCATCTGGTCCAAATATTTATCATCCTTCTTATATTCGTTATTTTTTTATCTTTGTTATCTTTATTATTTTTATTTTATCAATAGACTAGCAGCGTCGCGGAATACAAAAACCCTGTTTCCGTTTATCCATCAAAAATCGGATGTTTGACTTTTTTCTTTTTCGATTCCATTTATTTTTCTGACAGACTTGCAAAAGAAAAATCTGGTTTATCCTGAATTTACCGACTGAGTCACTGAGTAAAATTATCCAAATATTTAATCCGAAAGTGTTCTCACTTTTCTGATTTTCATTTTTTGAAATGCTGATCTCTCAAAAATCGAAGAAGCCGTTGAATCAGCAAATCGATGACTTGTTTGAAAAACTGCTTTTAAATGGCGAAAAGAGACTTTCAAAATTGGTAATGTCCACTTTCCATCAAAAAGTTAAAACAATCTTTTTTATATTCTTACTTTCTTTATTTAAATTGAAAAAATTAAAATTAAAGAAAATGAATCTCGAAATAAATAACTCCTTTTTTCATTGATGTTGAGGAAAATTTAATTAATAATCTTTTTATCGTTTAAATAAAAAAATTATATCTAATCATTTCTTTTATTTATCCAAATAATAAAAATAACAATTCTTATTTTCATTATTAAAATTAAAATAAAGAATTTTAAATCTGATTATTTCCCTTTTTAATTAAGATGAAAATAATAATATCTTATTTCTAATAAAAATAATGTCTTACTTATAACAAGAAAATGTCTCATTGCTAATAGAAACGAGAACCCGAGTCTCGTCTTCAGTGAAGCAAAAAATTTGATAATTTCTAGCTTCTTATTCTTCATCCAAATTGGAAAAACTTTAAAGTAGTGGTTATCCTACTTTATTCAATTTATCTTCATCTCTTATTTTGTTTTCGTCTTTATTTTATAAAAATAAGTTCAATGTTGAAAAATCCGTTTTTTTAAATTTATCAATAACCTTGTTTATGTTTTTGTCCAATTGTCAATTGTGTTCAATATTAGGTTCAAATTTCATTCAATATTATTTTTAAATTAAAATTTTTATTTTTATTTTTTAATCGAAATTCTTCCAGAAACGTCAATCTGCCTCTGGGAAATCGGTTGTCGGAGGCGGCCAGAAGCCGTCGATGGCCCCTCCAGCTCGATTAAGTAGATTGGTAAAACCCCGAATTTTGTCGATTATCGTTCATATTTAATATTTTAGCAAAAACAATCACCAGCAGATGAATTCGGATTTAATCTTCATGCCGAACGAGGAAAAGGCCATTTTATAGGTTCCGTGGACCAAGGAGGGATCGCCGACAGGGCAGGTCTGGTGATGGGTCAGAGGATTGTCGGGGTCAACAACGCCTTGATCTACCCGAATACACCTCACAAAGTAAGTTTCAAGTTTTGTACCAAATTTATGTAGCTGATGAAAATACATCTTGTGCAATACAATACAAACAAATGTGTTTCAATTTCCGAAGCTTATTTTATGAAGTGTATTTTGACACATCAGAGAGTCGTAAATTTATCTTGGGTTTCGAAAAATATCATTGGTGAATCATTTTTGTTTTCACTAAAAAACTTTATTGAGGACCAAGACCGTTTTCTCATTCTCGAAAATTATTCAATGTTTTTATTCATCGACACCTTTCCCTTGGTCATTTTTACAAAACGAAATTTAAATGATTTTTAATTCTTATTTATTTTCACATAACTTTATTGGTCTTTAAAAGATGATTTTCTTCATTTTTAAAATATAATTTTATTTATTTTCCAAGATATAAACTGGAGGGATTTCAGGACGTAGTTTCTCTCATCAAGAAAGATCCTTTCTGTACTGAGCTTCTGGTAGTCTCGGAGGAGATCGATCACTGGTATTCTGAAAACAGTACTGAATTTTCCTTCGATAATTGTGTCCGATACAATTCTGATCCTGTACCTCCACGAGGCTCTATTCCCACAATAAACGTCATCGAGAGCAGAATTGAGATGGAAAAACTCAGTGTTCAGGTTCGTCAGAATTTAAAATTTTATTTTTTTACTTTTTTCTGCACTTTTTCATTTTTTTTAAAGAAATTTTAAATCGTTTGTTTTCTATCATTATGTTTGTTTTTGTTGAACTTCAGGATGAACTGGTCGAATCTCATCCTATTGAAGAAAAAATCTCTGATGGACTTCTTTCTGAACCGGATAACACGATCAAACAAGTCACGACTCTCTCCACGACACAAACTATTTCCGTCACGGAGGCTGTTCCGGAGACTCCAGAAGACACTGATGACTTGATCGACAAAATCTTCAAAGATGTCCCTCTGGCTCCAGTCGAAGCCCGGGTCTCCATTGCAGACAGTATTGATACTCTTCCGAGTAACGGAGAACACGACTCTCGTCCCCCGTTGTCCTCGGCTCATGTAGAATCCGCTTCCGAAGACACCAATGTAGGCACTTTTCACTCTTTCGTTTTCTGTTCAAATTTAAGTTTTTTTAATTCCACAACTTTTCCAAATTTCACTATTTTTAAATTCGAATTCCGGCTTTTGAAATTATTTTATTTTTAAATTCGAATTCCTAAAATAATTAAAATTTGAAATTCAACAATACGGTACTTTTTCCAGACACGAGTTTCTTCTTCCGTTATTCGGGAACATTCCCCGAAGCCCTTGAGCCAGGTCCCTTTGGTCGTTCCTCCGGCTCAAAAACAATTTTCTGAAAACAAATCTCAGAAAATTACTTCTGATTCTCGATCTAATGGGAACTCTAACGGTAAAATTACTTTTAATTTTTTTGGAAAATAATTATGAATTTTAAAGGAGTTGACGTTTTCAAACTTAATGCAAAAGAAGCACGTCAGATGCTCCGAAAACAGAAGAACGATCCTCGAAAGAACAACCTCTCTCTCGAACAAAAACATCAGATGGTGGCCAACTTGTGAATTAAAATTAGGAGTCTAAATTCGGAATCAATATTTATATAGAACCTTAAACTCAAAATTATGATTCGAACTTCAAAATCAATATCAATTTTAATCTAAATCTACTTCTAGTCAGTCTCACCTCCATGATGATCCGTTGAAATATTTTTTAAGCTTGTTTTCTCAAACTTAAAATTGATCAAAAATGAGAAATTTTTGAAAATTGGAGTTTTTAATAACACAAATTTTAAAATGAAAATTTTCGAAAACTAACCTCAGAACTTTTTGGAAATAGAAATTCAGTCTTTGCTCATCATCGCCAATTATTGCCTTACTTAACTCTATTGTTACATCAAAGTCTACTTTGTGATTCAGATCCCCACCGACAGTTGCTCATAGAATCAGAAAATTATTGGAAATTCTGATATTGGCATATAGAAACATTGTTTTTAACATAAAAATAAATAAATTGTGACATTCAGGAATCGGAACTTTTTTATTTCTAATTATTTTTTAATTTTGGAAATTCCTTGTAAATTTATTTTTTTATTTTTTCGATAGTAAAATTCCTAAAGTCGGCCGCTACGTATTGTCGGATTAGCTTTTTGTTTTTATTGAATAACGAAATAATTTTGAGCTTTTTTCAATTTGTTTTCCCTTGGGTACAAATAATTTCTGTATATTCGAAAAACCGCGTGGGCCATCGTCGAGAATTACTTCGAATTGGTTGTCAAAAATTACTTGAATTCGGTTTCTGGAATTTAGGCAGAAACACCAGACTTTCGGATGACTAATGATTTCATTTTTGAATTTAGTTTTTCATTTAAAACAGTTTTAAATTCGGCTTTCGTCAATGAAGTCCGTCAAGCTTGGTTTGGTGTGATTGATGAACCACCGGAAAAGTTTCGAGTTTTTTTGAGAAATGATATTTAAAAAACATGATGAAAAAGTGCATTTCGGATAAATGTTTTTGAGTTGATGTAATGACCAAGAGTTTAGAAATTAAAAATAATTCACTTTGGTAAACACAGAACTTCCAGGAATTCTGGAATTCTCGGTTTCGAAATCATTTCATCGAGAAAATCTAGGGAAATTTTTGCAAAATTCTAGTTTTTTAAATTTCAATCATTATATTGTCCAAAATTAAAAGTATAACTTTTTGGAAACTTATTTCGAAACGAGACTACAGAATGCTTTAAAGTAACTGGAATCCTTGGTTTGGGATACGGATTTCAAAATTGGATTATTACAAAAATTGAGATAATTAGCTTTTATAAAATTATCTTGAAATGCATCTCTGGAATTATGACTTCTGTTTTCCGTTCCAAGATTATTTTATTATGGAAATTAAGAATAAATATTTTATGGAATTATCTTAATATGGATGTCTGGAATCTTGCTTTCATATTTTTAGCTCAAAATCATCTTGTTATAAAAATTAGGAATAATTACTTTATGGAGTTTCCCTGGTATGAAGTTCCAGAATCTGGATTTCGTACATTTATCCTAGAAAATTCCTATCGAATTCCGATTCTAGTCTCAGAAGGGCGTTAATTTAATCCAGATCGGAGATTACTTGGAAACGGGAATCCGGAACTAGGGGGTTACGGTCCAGTCCCCCCTGTGGTACTTTCTTCACGAAACTACTTTTCTCCGAAGTAATCCAATTACGGTAGCTTTTTGTTTGACGTTTTCAGAAACTTAATTAACCTGGAACCCGGACCTTGGGGACATGTGGGAGGAGTTCCGAAATTCTGATATTTTTTATTTTGGTCTTTATCTGAAAATATTAATTGCTTCCTGACATGGTTCTCGGGCCTTATTTCCATGAAAGATAGTCAACTAATGAACGAACTTTTTCCTGCTCCGCCTTCTGGAGTCTTCTTTAAAGTCCCTGTTTTCAAATAAAATTTGGCCCACTTTTTTTACAAATTCAGAGAAATTTTCGAACAGAATTCCCTGGACCAAAACTGCCTCTGGCTATTAACTCGGGAAGGTCACTTGAGTTTTCCCCTTTTGACCATAATTTTCTGAATTTGTTTCAATGAGCTTCTTTGGACAGAAATTTGAGTTAACCATGGTTTTTTAATTTTTTCCAACGTGCCTCTTTCGAAAATTGCAAAAACATTTACTTCGGAAAACTTTTTGAACTTTGAAACCTAAAAAACTCATTTTAAAACTTTTTTAACTTTTTTAAAACACTTTTAAATTACTGGAAGTCCACGTCGAAAGAATTCCAGATCTTTAAAATAATTTTTCGGGACTATATAGAAAATTTGTATCAAAACAATTTCGTCAAAAAGTTTATATTTAATTTTTATAACTTCATTTTCTCTACTTCGTAGGTCCAATCTGTGGCAAAACAAGCTTTTAAAAACACGATATTTGATTCTTTAAATAACATCATTTTCCCCAATCATAGGTAAAATTTAATTCTGACAAATTTTTAATTTCATAATAGTGTGGTTTTTCCAAAGCTACAGGTTTAATTTTGTTTCGAGAAATTTTTTAAGCGATTTTCGTTTCTTATACTACTGTATTTACCCGAAGTTGTAGATCCAGAATGAGCTTCTCACGGATTCAACTGGCTTCCGTCACTTTGGTCTTGGTTTCTCTCGCCTCTTTGCAGGTTTCTGGAGCAGATTCCACGGCTCAGAATTGTAATCAAGTTAGTTTTTTAAATTTAAAAACTCTCCAAAATTGGTAATTTCCTTCAATATTCATTGAAACCCATTTATAATTCTGTCATTTAAGAAAATGAAAGAATAGTGTCAGTTTTTCTTAATTTAAAAATGCATATGTTTGTCTGATTTTTGTCCTTTGTGAAACAACAAAATGACGCTTTAATAACGAAGCAGACAGTCTGGGTCAAATATTATGGGATAGAAAGTTTCACAATATTTTATATCAACACAAAAATAAAATTTATATTTAAATTAATTCAAAAATATATATTGGTTATGAAGTATCCTCTATCCTTGATACTGTAGTGATTTGGATGGGATAAAATTGTCGGAAATTACATAGGAAAAATGTTTATATTTTCTGAATATAAAACTCCAAGTTACGGATCTAAATTTATCCAAAACAAATACTGCTATTAAAAAGTCCTTTTAATTTTAAAATAAATACTGTAGTGATCCAGACGAATTGGATTAATGAAAATTCAGGAAGACGTCTGTATACTATTGTTTGATTATAGAAAGGTCTAATTTGCATATTTAAGTTCATTCACAACACAAAGGACAAAATTCCCTTAGGGCGCTTTTCATCGTCTTCGTCATTTTCCAACAAAAAAAGATTATAAAACTACTTCAGAAAACCCAGTTTTAAACCCCAAAGAATCGAAAAACACGAATTTGGAAATACTTAATTAAAACTTTAACGTACATGGTCTTCGATGATCTTCTGGATAATTTTGAAGAAGTTCCTCAAGAAAATTACTTTTATTTTCGTCCTTCGCTTGTGAAATTTGAACTTGGACTTTACTTTAAATTTAGAATTAAAGACAAAAGAACAATTAAGTTTTGTTTATCTATTTTTTGCAGATCTTGGCAAGTGGAGCAGAAAATGATGAACGAATGTTGCTCTGTCAGCTCTATGAAAGTTCCAATCTCCTTGCCCAGCTAGGTATCTTGGTGACAGAGGGTCTCGACCAACTCATGCTCAATCAAGGTAGGTAGAAGAAATTTAAGAGGTTACTGTAGAATGAAATAAACCAGAAAAATCTCAAGCTATTGTATCACTATAGAATAGATTAGTTTGGAGAAATTCGGGAATCTTTTACTCAGTTCTGGAATATTCGAGAAACTACAAAATCTAATGGAAAAATTCTAGGACTACTCATAGAGGGTGAGACCGAAGCTCCTGATGCTCGGCAAAAACGCAAACACGAATATCTCAGATTCGGAAAGAGAAAGCACGAGTACTTGAGATTCGGAAAGAGAAAGCACGAATACCTTCGTTTTGGCCGCAAGTGAACCACCTACAGTAAACTTAATTACAGTATGCTACTACCTAACTTAATTAAGTATACTAACATCTACAGTATACTACCAACAACAGCATACACTTAGCTACAGTACATTTTAAACTGCAGTATGCTACCAACGCAAAATAAACATCTACCATGTCTCCATTACTGTGTGATTTCGGATCAAAGTGATTTTATAAAACTGTTTGACATTTCGGCTTCTTCGAAATCCTTTTAGAGTCATAAATTAAATTTTCAGATCAATGGCATCTGGAGTCTCTTTCCCTCGAAATTTTTGATTGTATTTATTTGTGTGAATTCAGCCGAGGTTCATAAATTTTTTGTTGGACTTTCATTGATAATTCGGACAAAATTACTATAAAATTCAAGAATGCCTTTTAGAAAATTGTCTTGTGATGAAGTCTATAAACTTTAGTATTTTAAGATATTCTAAAAATTTTATGTCGTCTAGAAAACTATTTTTTTGGAAAATTATCCCGTAGTAAATTCCTTGGATTCTGAAATTCAGATATCGAGTCCGTATATTATTGTTATGAAAATTAAAAATCATCTCTTTTACACACTTTCTTTCGATATAAAGTTTTCCGAAAGTTCCGTGTTGAAAATTGAAAAATATCAAATTTTAGGCACTACTTCCCTCCCAAAATTAATTAGATCATAAAATGCAAAAAAGAAGACTTGTAATTCGAGAAAAAATGAATTTTTATCCAGTCATGATTCTGTAGTGAACATATTGCACAACAATATATAAATAAGGCAGGACTTTTGTAAGTAAAAATGAGGTTGAATATAACTTAAAAGTTGTTCAGAATTAAAAATTGAGATTTAACATTTCGAAAATTTCAAAAAATATTGAGATTTAAAAAATCAAGAAAATTTACAAATAAAAAACTGAAATTTCTCGATTAAATTCTTCTGATTAGTGAACAGAGAACCAGAAAGACTAAAAAAGACTAACTTTTGAAATCAAAAAAATAAAATCAGGAAATTTTTTACATTCGACTTCCAGCTCTGAATTTTCTGTTCACAGGATTCAGAATCTTCTCGTTCACGATGTTCAGAGCGAAGACGGCCAGAACACCGATGAAGAGAGCCACGTTGATTCCAGCACAAGCTCCGATCCATCCGAAGAACTGTCCTGTCTCCAGAATTGTCCTCTGGGCTACGTTTCCTCCGATTCCACAAACGATCATCCATCCGATCATTCCAGCTCCAGCAAAAATGATTTCCTAAAATTTCAAATTATTTTCGGGATTTTAGTAATTGTTTTTGGATTTTAATCATTATTTCCAAATTTGAATTCCATATTGTTCTAAAGCCTTAAGGTTGTTGTTGTTAGAGTTCCCTTTTTCGATAAAAAGCAAACAAAAATTTGGGAGTCAGGTTCGATTTTGAGGGTTTCGGGCCGTTCCCTTTGGGTTCCGAAAATTGTCAACAAAGTCGGAAAACAGAAATTTGCGCAGGTTACATAAAAGGTACTGCTTCTCGAAATCGATTATTTAAATTTTACTTTATGAAAATATAGATCAAATTTCATCTTATCGATTTGAGTAGGTGTAGGGCAGACCAATCCCAAATGAGTCAACGACAACTTGCGGACCTTGACTCATCGAAGATTGGAAAATATCCCAAATAGTGAAATTCATGAGAAACATTGTCCTGTGCATATGGGAAAATATTCAACAATTGCGAAATTGGTTTTAAAAAAGCTTTTTAAATTATTTCGGAAATGTTTTTAATTCACGAAATCCATAGAAAATAATATTATAAACATGGTAAAAAGTATCCTACAGTTATGGAATTAATAAAACAATTCTTCGAGCAAATTGAAAAGTGATTTAGAATTTTAAATCTCATAATTAACTGATATTTTTAAAATGCTGGGTATTTTACATTCTTGAAATTAATAAAAAAAATCTTTTTCTCAAGAATATCGAAAACTACTTTAAGATTTTAAAATTTCAAAAATTTAATACTTTAAAGCTTTAAATGCATAAAGGTCATTGTTCCGAACGTTCCGATTCGCGTTATTCAATATGAAGGAAAATAGATAAGGAATTTTTAGTCGGATTCAATCGTAAACATGGTTCTCGAAAAAAATTAAAATTTTTCTCATGGAATAAACTCACCGTGAGAGAACAATTCGTCAACGAAAAATCTTCATCGTTCGTCCTGTACATGACAAAGTAGAGAATCATCGAGACGACGCAATACAGTAAAGTCAAGGAAGAAATGATGTAAATAAGTACGATTTCGTAATTGATCGAGATGTAAGTAGAAACATAACGGGGATCAAGCAAAATCAAAACTGCGATCGTGAGAAGCTGAAAAATTGATTAACATTAGTTGAAATTGCGTTGTTTCATATAAATACAAACATTGCATATTATTTTTACATAATCGTCATAAAATCATGCATTAATTTTATATAACTACTAATTAAAGCTATATAAGCGTTGCGAAAATAAGTATAATTCTAATATATATATATATAATAAACCAGGTATTACTTTTATAGAAAATCGATTAAATTGCATAATTTCACACAAATATGTAAAGTAATATGAAACTTCTGATAAGTTTACAGAAATTAAACTTACAATAATAAGGACCTTCAGGCCTCCGCAGGCCATGAACTGTGGAGGCACTGCCATCGTGGAAAATTCGAATTTTAAAGTAGCTTTAAAACTAAAAAATTTGGTATCAAAAAATGAAAAATAAGTTTCAATCGATGGAAAAATTTCACGTGTTATCACGACCTTCCAGAAACGAGCCATTCTAATCACAAATTGTATAACATCTATATAGTTCCATACAACCGGAATAAACGTACATAAAAGCAAGTCCAAAAAGAAATAAGATGGAAAAAGCCCCGCAACTACCTTTTGCTCGAATGAATCATTGACAAAAGCAAACAAAACTCCAACGACCGACCATCGTCAATTTCGACTGAAATTTTTCATCAAAACGTACAAAAACTCCGGACAAATTTCATCTTTGAAGACGCACAATGAATCGAAGACAAACTAACTGTTCGTCGACCTCGAGGATTTCATCAGCTTACACGAACAGCTAACCCGCCCCGTTCCCTGTCCACTAAATACTCTATTTGTCAACGAACAGAAGAACGAAGTAACCTAAATCGAGACAACTTAATGACTCAAATAATTTCTTCATTTATTCCAAAGTGATTCCTTAAGTGTACAAAAAACGGAATTTGTGTATGAAGGCATAAATTTCGAAAGATACCGAGAATGACTGCTTTCTCAACGACAAGAACAATCTCAGAATCAGTACAAAAATGTATAAGGCAATTTTAAATTCGAGGTCCTTGTAATATTGGAGGAGATTAAAGTTTTTGCGAAATCTGTACATACACCCGAAGATAGTCCTGTGAAGTCAATCAAGACACTTTAAATGTTGCTCAACCGGAGAAGAGAAGTATCACTCAATGTCGTGGCAGTCGACAAGAGTTCTGAACTTGTTGTTATGGAGTTGAGAATTAGTCTTCGCCTTCGCCTGCAAATCACCATTATCCGCGAATTCACAACGGAAAATTACCTTTTCTTTACGTTTCTTGTTCGGACCATTAGGCGTAGGCGGAGCAGAAAGAGAATCTGCCTTGAATGGCTCAATCTTAGAAGACCCCGATTCCTTATCATTAGAGGCAGTGTGAGGACGACTGAGAGGCAGTGATGGAGCTCTCTTCTCTTGATGACTATTCTTAGCTCTAGCAACAGGCTTACTTTCAGCCTCATGGCTCTTCCGCTTCTCGGGTTTCGATAGTGGCTGAGACTTGACAGTAGAGGTTGATCCCTCACTGGCGTCTAGAAAGACGTTCGAAGCACTCTGGTATTGTGGCGGAGATGTAGAGGACTGTCTGCTCAAGCCATCGCTGGCATGACTAGATTTCCTCACACTTTCACCTGAAACCGAGCCCTTCTTCTCCTTCTTATTGAAGCCGCTTTTCTTTCGAGGCGGATCCTTCCTTCTATTGGGAGATTTCCGACCTTCCCATGAGTGCCTTCTTTGCTCTTCGGTCACGTCACTAAACCAAGTCACTTACAAATTGTTAAAGGTTAAAACCAACCTTAGCCGTTCAGGAATACTATCCATGGAACCTGGGACATAAGTAAGCTCCGTCGATTTCGTCGATGAAATTTCGGATCCAGAAAGGGCAGTTACAAAGCTCATAGATGAGTTTGCACTATTCGGTCTTTTCAAGGACTGGTTAGAAGGAGAATCCCTTCTCACAGCCTGCGGATTAGAAGATCCCTCTTGACTCAATGGGGCAGATTGAGATTTCTCCGCTTGCAGCGTATCAGAAATCGGTTGCCCTTGATCATTTGAGGACTTCCTTCGAGAATTCGGTCCAGATGGGGGCAAACTTTGATGACTCTGATAGTTCTGTTGCTGCCCTTGTCCAAAGCCATTCTTGTTATACTGCTGTCCCTGATTACCGTGCCCGGAATTCTTATAAGAGCCTTGTCGTTGTTGCTTCTTATTTTCTTGTTTCTCCTGTCGATGAGGTAACGGTGGAGGTGGTTTAGATACGTCTATGGTTTCATCCATAACCTAAATATCAACATAAATCACAACGACACTAACTTCGACTTACGTTCATATGGTTCGGACCAGATCTAGAAGGTTGCTGTTGTTGTTGACGGAAATTAGGCGGAGGTGGTATCTGGATGTTTGAATTCATCCAAATCTTTCCGTTCGATGGGACTCCAGCTGGAGGAACACCATCAGGTCTTCTTTGGATTTTAATAACGTTAGGATTTATCTCCTGCTGTGGTCGGAAATTCGGTGGCGGTTGAGACAAGTTAGGTAATATTGGAGGAATATTCTTATGTTGTTGCTCATTTTGTTTCTGTGCCATTACCCGATCATGGACTTGAAGAACTTTCTTATTCGTGTCCACAGGTTTCGCATCCCCAAATGGGTTTGCCTTTGGCTTCGCAGATGAAGGAGTATTGGTAGGTGGTGTAGAAGGAGGTACTTGACGCACCAAGTTCTGGGGTGGGGGGTGGTGGAACATTGAAGGTTTTGGGTCAAACTGGTCTTTGGATAATTGTCTCTGAGTTCGACTCGCAGTACTTCTCATGCTACCCATGCTGGTAACACTTTCAGTTCTTGATCGGCTATTGTTGGGTCTGAAACAGATTACTTTGATAAATAAGTTGCAGAATACATACAAAGGATTGCTGGGATACTGGAAATAGTTCTGACTGTAGCGAACATCATCGCTGATCCGTTTGTGGCTTCCAATTTGAGATGCAGAACTGATACTCTCCTGGAAATAACGGAATATTCGAGTAGATTAAAAAACACTCACAGTATCGATGGACCCTGTGTCGTCAAATAATTCCATCATGCTACCGTCGGCTTGCCGTTCGTGGCATTTATCGTAAGCTCCGACAAGCGGAACACAGTGCATATCGATATCTCGATGTCTCGCATTGTGACGATGGAAATCATCAATTTGTTGGTCGATTAATACAGCAGCTAGTAATAACGGTTTCTCTTTGAACTGCATCCCTTGTCGCAACATAGCGTCAACTAGATGATGGTGTTCGCGGAACTGGAGCAGCATCTCACGCAAATCACTCCGGTAGACGTATGAATCGATCTGAAACGTCCGAGTAAGCTTTCAAAATACCGGTCTGTTAAATAACTTACTGCACGTGGCCCCCCAAAAAGCATGTACAACTCTGGTTCAGTCACATTGTCGGAAAGTCCGTAGACTAACGCATTGTAAGGACCGCTGTTAGGTAGTTGACAAAGTAGGAGATCAGTCCCTAATACAATTGCAACTTTGTGTTGGAAAGGGACGAGATCTGCTGGTTGCTTATTGGTTTGTTTAGTTTCGACTTCTGTTCCGTTGTTGAACTAAAGAAAGACTGTTATTGAGAGAAAAGTCGATATATCAACCAACCGTTAGTGTGTCGTCGTTCTCTAGCAGATCGCACCAATTTCCAATGTTTTCCGGACCTGCAAGGACGAGTTCGTTGATCGAAGTCACCACAGCAATTGATGGCTCTCCGGGAGGGGACTGCGAAATTTCAGAGCCATCAGTGTCCCCGGCTTGGTTAGATTGCGGAGATTCATTCTCCACAGAATTTGCTGCCATTGTCTCCTGGCATACTCATCAACTTCTCGTTTTCGAATAAACTCACAGATCTAAAAACGAAAAATTAGAAAATTAAAACACAACCCAGGAAAAATAAGACAAAACGAAACTTTGACCGATATAAAAATTCTGCGCAACGGCAAAACGCCAAGCTCTAACTGCGTTTCTACAGTAAGCGCAGGCAACTTTCTATATCTCGAAGCGGCAAATTGCCCGAGTTTTTTCGCACTCGGACTTCCATTAGACTTTTTCGAAAATTCTATCATTTTCGTTTCGAAATAAATGAACGTGATTTTAAGTCAATAAAAAAACTACCTATCTAATCAATTCAACAAAAATGACTGTGTCTATGTAGCAAATTTTTCTGACTACACTCGAATGCGAACTGGTTTTCCCCAAGAGTTTTGTTTCGACTTGAAATAACTTGTAAAAGCGATTTGTTAAACCAAGTAGCCATAGATCTCCATGGTTCGAGAGTAATTTAGCAACTTTCCTCTATATTCGAATACCAAATGGATCTTGGAACTTTATTCCGTTAAACAATAAACAATATGGAAAGCCTTTATTCAAAGTGACCAATAATAATTTGCAGTTGCTACGAAACAAGTGTTTTTATTTTTAAGACATAAGTTACATAACAAAACAAAGAGTATCACGTCCATGAGTATTCATGTTTCTGTTTTAGTGCTCTCAGGTTCATCGGGGGTAGCAGAGGTTGTCGGGATGTCGATATCAGCAAGCTCGGGAGGTTCATCCTCTCCATAATCAAAGTTGGAGGGGTCGAAACCAGATGGCATTTCACCTCCAAAGTTGAAATCATCGTCAGCTTCTTCTTCATCATCCTCGTCAACCCATTTATTGAAATCAACCTTAATCCATGGCACCTAAAATCGGAGTTGATGTTACGAGATAGTCCGGAATCAAACCTTTGTGCTTTCTTTCAACAATCGGGGCCACCAGTTGGGTTCAACTTTCCCAATAACCATCTCAAGCTGACGGGTGGTGTCGGCCTTGTGCATCGCCGCCGGATCGACCTTTTCGTATAGTGTCAAATTTGCTTCATAAATCTGATTAGAACTATCCGATCCCCTAAAGCGAAATTTTCAATAACGAAATATACGTGACAGGACTCACTTGAAGGAAAAAGTGTTATCCTTGAATTCAAGCTTCTCAATCTTCAAGTCCTCGACAGCAACGGTGAGCATCAGGGTGGCCTTGCGTTGGGCCCAGTAGATCATCGGGTGTTTGCTAGCGGTTGCCATGGTATTGTAAAACCGTAAAGTTAATCACCTTTTGATTGTGTACCTGTAAATCTACCTATGAAAACACGATAGATATGTGGAAAACAATATTTATCGAAATAAACAAAAAATCGTGTGGAAATTATAAAATTGTCTCATATATGGAAAATCAAAGAGAAATTGCTGATGACAACACAGATAAGGAATTTGGGAGTCAGGGACGATCAAGGAGACAGTGATGTTAGTGGTACACAGAAAAGACGATATCAGAACGAAAAGAAACGAAAGAAGAGAAAATTTCGTGATGAAAACAAGAGGAATATTCGAGGCGCCATGGCATGCACCCTTCATCTTGCGCGACTCCCGGAGCGATCTTTCCAGAAGAACTCTTTCAAATGGCGCTAAAAATCTCCATTTAGTCGATTTATTTGGCTTTATTTTCTTCTTTAGTTTCTCCATCAAAATTCATATCCCTCTTCCACGACTTCAAATGGACAATCACAATGATAAATTCTTCGGGTTGGTTCATAATTTCGTTGTGAACAAGTCCGGGGATTTCGAATATTCATCTCTCATCTCGCATCCGGATATCGAATTGGACCAACCTCTGGCCAGACTGTGCAATGCCGTCGAAAAGGAGAATCCAAAATTTTTCAGGAATTTGGCAGTTTTGTTGTCGAATAACGAATTAAATTTCTTTGTGGTGAGGAATTTCACATGTTAATTTTTGAATTACTCTGTACAATTTCCCATTAGTTTGTGTATAATTCTTTATTATCACTTCATGTATAGGTTTATTATTACTTTATATATCATTTTTCTATTAATTTCACTTTTCAGTTTACTCAGTATCTGGAACGTGTGATGTCGAAGCCTTCAGGGTCACCATATTCCCGCATCATCGGTGCTATCACGTTGTGTGGGGTCTATGTAAAGCGACTAATAGATATGGAAGAAAATGGAGAATTGCCTGACTATTATATCAACGCTGAAAGATACAAAAACCAGATGAATCAAGTGATCCTCTACATGAGCAAAACCCTGGATATGCACGTTGAGAATAGTTCCGATTCTGGGATAACGTTCAAAGGCTTCTGCGAATATGTTAGAGAACACGCTGTCGTCCTCGATTCGTCGATAGAAGGCGATGAGTTGTGGTCCGATAGCAGATTGATCGTTGCTGCCGCAGTCGGCTTTGCGGGATTCGTGATAATACGACACTTATTTTTTTAGCCCGTTAAATACGCAAATTACCTCATGGAGATCTCAAGTCTTTTTTACTAAGCAAATAAACATAATCTTTTCTTGACAAAGTTGGCAAATGAGAAAAAATGGTTAAATTTTCACTACAATGTTCGGGATTGGGTGGAGCATTTGAAATAGGCTCCTTGAGGTTTCTAAAAAGCCTTGGGAATTCGTGCCGAGATTGTTTTGTCAGTGTTTTTGTTTTCAAGCTTTTCAAATTCTACAGTATGAAAATGATAATTTCAAAAATGGCGCCAAAAGGTCCAATTAACACTGACTCAGTCTTCCCCGAGGGTTCAAACATGGCAGAATCCGCACTTTGCCAAGTTTTAACTGTTTATTTTTTCAAATCAAGACTTCACTATTTAATTAAAATTCTCGAAACAAATATTTAAAACTGAGGTTTTGAGGGATTCTCAGGAAGTTTCGATAAAAATTCTTGGTTCTTATTACGATATAGTTTTGAAACGAGTATCTGGAACCGAAAATTCTGGAAATTCAAGTTGAAACAGCTTCGTAAAATCATCCGTATTTGATTTCTATAATTATATGATTTCAGATGATATTTTTTTCTTTTTTATGATTCTTATTATTGGAAATTCTTCTTGAAAAAAGGAAAACCGAACGACTTTGCGGTTTCCACGCCTCCAGAGAGCCACTCAAGGTTCCTTCTTTTTCCTGATTTCTTTTTTCTTCGACCACTTCTGATCCAAAAAATTTATCCTGACACTATACCTTTAAAAAAGGATTCCATAAATCACCGGCACCTGCCGTCACGTATGGCATTGGGTGGCTTTGTTAAATTTCCCAAAGAATTTCCCCCATTAATTTTATTTATTGAGCGTTTGGTTGAAATGTTGCTTTTCGATCTCAAAACATTTTTTTAAATCTTTCCATTTTTACCGCTTTATGAAGATGATATTTTAGTGGATTTTTCGGATTTATTTTATTTCTTAGCAACTTTGTTAAATTATTTTTTTAAATGCTCCTCTTATTATTTTATTAAAATGATACTTTTTTGAATTTTTAAAAATTAGTTTTACTTGTTACCAGTTTTACTAGAATTATACTTTTCGAAATTTTCCCAGTTAATGTTATCAGTGAATTTCTTAAGTTGATATTTTTTAAACGCAAAATATTCGAAAGTTTTGTAGGATTAATTTATTTGTTGAGGGTTCCATTGGAATGATACTTTTTGATCTTAAAGTGCCTCTTCAATTTTAGCTTCGAATCGTCGACAGCAAATATTTCTCGCTTTATTGACCCGATTTGCTGCTGTTAAATCTTTAATATTAAGTCAACTACTATTAGATTGTTAATACTAATTCGACTACTATTCAATCATTAATATTAATCCAGCTATGAAATCTTCTCCTGAGTGATGCAATACTTTTACTTCACAAGCCCTCAAATAACTAGGTTGTTTTTCGTTAGTAATTTGAATAATAACTTCTTTAGGAATATTTTTGTACTTATGGTCATATGTACAGATGTCATTATTTGTCCCAGAGATTCAGACTTGCGATCTCAGGAATACGAACCAAAATTCGGAATCACGCATGACGGAACCCCGATTTTGAAGCAGTTGTTTCTTCTTCCTGAGGAAAATACAGCTTTTTTGGACGAAAAATCAGGAACTTCAACTACAGAATCTCCAGAATCCGGCAGTGTCGTCTGGCAGCTTTTCTCTCATTGTAGCAAGGGCTTTCTCCAGATCGACAAGATCATAAATGCTCGTGGATCTTCATCTTCTCCTTGTTCTAGTAAGTTTTAAATATCAATCCTTACAATATCCTTTAATTCTAAAACTATAATATTTAAATTCTTAAATATGTAAAGTACTTTTAGAACTCCAGAATTTTTTCAAATTAAATTTTTTAGCAAATTTTATTGTCCGAGTAGAAGGTGCTGGCTCCGTCGTTCTTCGGCATCTTCTGACGAAAAAATACATTTGTTTCAATCGACGGAAACGAATCACAACGCGGGTGAGTGAATCCTTTTTTGAATTATGTTTTCCTCAAGGTCGAACCGATCTTTACTGTTTTTTAGATGACCGAAAAATCTTTGAATTTAGAAAAAATAAATCTCACACTCGGAAATAAATTTGATATTCAAGTATACATCCTGAGAATTTCAGATCGATTCCAACGACATAAAATGCCATTTCATCGAGAAAATCAATTCTGGAGGGTATACTCTGTTGGAGTCTGCCTGGTGGCCGGGACTTTTTCTGGGATTTAATAGGAAAGGAAGGTTCCAGGAGCCATCCGGATTCAGGAAAAAATACAGATGTTTTTTGTTTTCGAAATTGGAGCACTTTTCCTCGTCCAAGGAGCTTCGTCGATGTTTGAATCAGCCGAAAAACGGATTAATCCGACGTCATCGAGACGAGCAAAGCGTCACTATGAGTTCCCTCAAGATTCCTGATCCAGCCGGATTTTTGATGGACAAATCCCTTCTGGACCAAGTCAGAAACATGTTGCTCAAAAAAGTCGAAGCTTAATTAAAATAACTTTTTTATTTTATCTATGGTTCTGAATCAGAAATGAAAATTATAACTTCGAGTAAATCCTACAGGAATGCGCCCGAAAAGTTAATCCAGTTTTCGTCATTCCTTCGTCGGCAGTTTCAGTTTGGGAAGAATCTGAGAGGATTTGGGAAAAGTAATAAGTGCTCCGTTTTATCACAATCGATGATCGCAACTTAATATCAAAATTTAATATCGAAGTCTAATTTTTTCGTCTAGAGATACATTATTAAAAATTGTTAAAAGATAATAAGTAATAAATAAAGCAGAAAGAATTGAGTTTCGAAATAAAGAGAATCTTAAAAAATAAAATTTTTCACAAATCCTGATGCGGAAAATCCTTTAAAAATCATGTCTCGAAGCGAAAAAACTAAATTTTGAATTGAAATCTGGATCATTAACTCAGACAAAACGGAGCTGCGGATCCTCAATTGCTGTCCTCGTCTTCTGCAATTGCTTCCTCGTCTTCTTCGATTATCTTGTTGTCATTTTTTTCTTCGTTCGTGACATATCGTTCGAATTGAGCTACTTGATTCGAGAAAGAAAGCTCGAAAGATTGGAGTTTTTTCTCGACTTCCCTCTGGAGAGTATAAAAACAAAGATTGAAAGCAGGAATTCCAATCAAGGCGATGATGTACAACAAAATCCTCGGTACTCTACCGTCTTCTTCTCCGATAGTTGTGGCTGCCAAAAAAACAGAAAAAATTGCTTCCAGGAAAGGCTAAATTTCATCATTAAAAAAACAAAAAAGTGGTATTTGAGGAAAGAATAAAGAATTTCCCCCGCCAAAAAAGTCTGACACAGATTTGGTTTCAATGAAATTAAAAAAACAAGCGGAACTGATTCGAAAAACATTTGGAAATTTATCTTTAAAATTCACTAAAATTGATTTTTGAACTTATTCTTGAAATTCATCTTAAAATTAATTCGAAAAAGTATTTTAAAATTGATTTGGAATGTTATCTTAGGACTAACCGTATCTTCAGCAGACTGCTCTACGATGTCGTACAGTACGGCGATGACGAACACACAGCCTAGAGCAACTCCGAAGATCTGTATTCCTTGCCAGAAGGAACTGAGAGCTTTCACACATTGACTCAGATACAGTAAGACGAGAGGGATTCCAAACAGAGAATAGAAAATCGAAAATACTTTGGCTTCCGTTGATAAATCGTCGGTGTCGATTCCTCCTATCGTCGTCAGAAGGAGGAAAGAGTGGTGAAATCCATCGAAAAACGTTTTTATCGGCTGAGGAGTTTCGTCTTCTTCTCTGGATTCCGCCAGAGACCTTTCATAGGAATCCAGCTTCTGATTCGCCAGCAACGACCAGTCGGATTCTAAAAATGAGTATTTCGGGAATTTTTATAAAAATTTATAGGGTTTTTAGAATATGCCAGGACTTGGTGGAAAGTTTTAAAACTGAAATTAAGAGTTCTAGAATATAGATGATTCTCGAAATTTGTGCTAATAATTTTTTGGGAAACTTATTTCGAATTTTTATAATACAATTTATAAATCATCCGAAACAATATTTTTGAGGATTCTTGTCAAAATCACTTTTCCATAATTCTCATCTAATTTCATAGTAATTTTTATAATAATTTTTAATAATCCTCACCAGAACGAGCAAGTGATTCGGCCCATAGAATATTTAGGAATTCAGCTCTTTCGAAATCCAATTTTTCTTGTTTTTCGGAAGATACCTAAAGCAAAAATTAGTTTCTCTAAATTTGGAAATTCGAATACCGTATTGTGTTTCACATTTGGTAATATCCTAAAAACAACAGCTCCAAAAAACAAATAAGCCAAAATAACAAGGAAATAAAATAAGGTTCTTCTGAAAGCGAGTTCGAATCTCGGCATAACCATGATTTCCAGAAGTTCCGATTCAATGGATTCTGGATGAAGATTTTAGCCAAGTAGATTTTGAAGAAGTATTTCGATTCGATATATTCTAAGGAAAGTTCTACTAAATAAATCCTAGAGAACAACCCTGATTGAATAGATCTCGAAGGGAGATCACGACTGGATAATTCTGGAGAAATATCTCAGGTGGATCGATCCTGAAGTAAAAATCCGACTGGATCGATCCTGGAGAAAATTGTCAAATTTTCACTCGCCGACGCACAAAGCAACTGTTTGTTGTTTTTTGAGTTTTCATCCTGCTTAGAAATTTGCCGAGATGTCCGATCAACTCTACTCGCTACCTTTGCTTCTTGTGTGTACTTAACGAGATCGTAAACGATCGAATCCGGACTTATTCTTGGATCCGTCCGTGTGTCGAGATCCAGTCAAGGTGACATTTGCCTTTCAAAATCCATAATTAAATAAAAATTATTCTACAAAAATTCAAATATCGAGTAAAATTTAAATACTTATATGGAATTTTCTTCGAGGCTTCTTTTTATAAATTTATCCAGAAAAACAATAATCCGATTCCAGATTTTTATTTTTCTAAAAATACATTAAAATTCAGTAATATAAAAGAGGTATTTCTGGCTCACCTCATTTTTCACCCACCGAGACCACAACTCATTAAATAAGGTATAAATTGATAAAAAATGACATAATTTAGCAATAATACCATGCAAAATCACATTGGATGAAAAATGAGGTGAGCCAGAAACGCCTCTTTTATATTACTAAACCCGAATATCTAGCTTTATAAGATTTCTAAAAAATAATAGTTCTCGTAATTTCTCGATTTTATAAATTTCTTTAAAAAATTACTCCCAAGAACTACAAATTTAGTAATATCTTGGCTTTTTAAAATCCCAAAAAATTACTCCAACTATATTCTGGTAAGAGTTGATGAAAATAAATTTTATAAATCATTTTTACTTCATTTGAATGACAAAACATAGGAAAAAAGAACGAGAAAGCCAGCTTCACGATGGAATTCAAACGTTCATCCACGAGAGTTGCTGATCGAGCGGCTTCGGGATTTCGAGTTACGAGGAGATCCAGACCAGTCGCGGTCAATCGGGGATCTTGAGCGGCTGAACGACCTCTTCTTGAGGGGACTTGGGGAGCGTTTGGAGCCGTATCTGGAATCATCTCCATAGGGTGAGCGTCGGAAGGGACCTCCTTGTCCATAGCCTCCTGGTCCGCGACGACCGTAGTCACGATAACGTTTTTGTTCTCTGGTAGAAAACTCCACACGGACACGACATCCACAGAGCTTGCTTCCATCTAAGGAACGGACAGCGTCTTCTGCGTCACGAAGGTCGTAGAACTCGACGAATCCGAAGCCGGGCGGACGACGAGCAATCCACACCTTACGAAGACGTCCATATCTGCGGAAAGCATCGCTGACTTCCTCGACGGTGGCATCATCCGGAAGTCCTCCAACATAAACCTTCTCGGAATTCATCTTCTACCTAAAATCAAAACATTAAAAATAACAAGAAACCAGGCCATATAATGGAGAAAAATGTAGTTTAACTACCGATGGAAAATGGAAGTAAATAAATTTTGCTGAAGAATCTCGGATATCCGAAGTTTATTTCGACAAAAATCATCGGATTTTTCTCAATACGAAATAGGAAGTTCGAAGTGCGACGTTCTGAGCCATCAATGACTTCGGTTCGCGCGTTGTGGGACGACCACGGTGATGAAGTTCAAAAGCTGAGTGGAAAATACTTCCACCGGAACTCGTTAAAGAAGAAAAATGTAGAAAAAGCTGAAATTTAGAAGAATGTTGATGCATGGTCGAAAAAGATGATGAAAATACCCCTGTAAAGCTTTTATGTAAAGGCAATGATACTAAATGGAGAACTCGGAAACACGTGGAAGAAGGGGTATATAGAAGGAGAATCTTAAACGAAAGAAAAAAACAAAGAGGAGGAAAGGTCGAGAATGAGGAAATTCAATGGGGAAAATTGGGCCCGAGAGAGACAGTGAGGAGCGTCGGGCTTCTCTTTCTTTTCGAAAGAGGCCTAAAAAGAAAGAAATTACGTATCTTTTTCCAAATTTTCTCTATCTCCACCTCAAAGTAGAACGAATAAAATGGCCAGGACAGTGACCCATGTTCATCTAGTATACAGTATCTCAAGACTTTGTATATTATCTCGAGTCGCTTTCTTCCATCTTGTTATGATATATCGAAAAGATGAATTTGGATTGATATGGAGAATCATGACATCAGAAGACCCAGAAGTCAAGGGAATCGGAATGAAATCCATGCATATATGGATTTCCAGTGTAATTTCGAATAAACAACGTAGAAACTCCGGAACCTCAGACCTCAGTATTTCGTAATTTGGTCTCGACACGGTTATTTAAAAAAAATCTCAACTCAAAGTGCACCTTGTTCCTCCCAAACTCTAATTTTTTTTAAAACAAATCAACCAAATTTATGAAAATGAAATATCATAACTCTATAATCTTCAATTCTATTCTTTGCTTTCTTCACCTTTCACAATATAAACGGGCTTCGGATTCTGATCCAGAAAATGGAGAGTGTCAAAAACAACTTCAATAACAATCAAAACGATAATCATCCATTCCAAGGCATTCGAATGTCGATGACTGAGGGTGTTGTCGACACTCGAGACCAGTTTCTCACAGTAGTCCAACTTATCGTTCAATATTCTCTTTCTAAAAGGAACACTGAAGTATCCTAGCAACTTCCTATAATGAGCTTCTAAATGTGGATATTCCCAATAAAAATCGTCATTCAGGAGCTCGCAGTTCAAGTTCATCGAGTGTCTCAAAGCAGCGAATTCTCCACATTTCTGTAAGGCCGTTTTTCTGTTCCATGAGATCTTTCCTTTCGCAAGTTCCTTCGTGATGCAATCCAAGGGCTCTGCGTGGTTAGCGAGGGCATTTTCCCAGTATCCAAGTTTCACTGAAGCAGCCATGGCATGAGAAAACGCAAATCTCTCCAAAATCGCGGAACTCGAACGATCTCTATCTTCGAATTCTTCCACATTGAGATAAATTACGTCTCTATCCATCCCGGACTTCCTGTCACCGACGATACTGAAACTCATAGATTCCATTTCGTCACGTTGAATAGCTTCAGGGATCGGGTCAGAAGAGTTATCCATCAAGAACTGAATTATCTGGTCTGACTGAAATTTGAAAACAGGTAATACTTTTAAAAAAGTAAAGACGAATTTTTATAAAATTTACCTCAATTTCGTCAATATTCCACATGACGATGATTCCGTCGGTAAAGATGAAATATTCACGGAGATCTTCACTGATTCTGTATTCTTTTTTGGGAATAAGATGGATTGCTTGTTCGCATTCATCATCTACATAGGTCACATCATATCGAGTGTTCAACATGGAATCAGCCAATTCATTTAATTTGAACGATTCTGCGACTACTAGTGCTTTTACTTTCGGATACTTGATTTCTTCCTGTAATAAAATCAAAAGTCAATATATAAATTTTAACTTTGAAGAACATACATGTTTCAAATGATGTTGACTCATTAAAGACGGCGGTCTTCTGCGTCTTCTCGTTGGTGGTCTGATCAAAACAGAAGTGGCTGTATTTCGGGAGGAATTTCTGTAGATCAAAGAACTCCGAACTACGGTTATCACACTTCGAGAAACAGCTCGAAACATAATCTGAAAAAATCAAAAATAATCAAAAAATAAAAAGTAAAAAGTCGAAAAAATAAAAATGATGCAATAAGAACATTTTTTCAATCCGTCATCTAGAGGATAAACGTTTATGAGACCAAATGAAAGATATGAGATAATGGATAAATTTTGCGACAAATTTAATAAGAACCAAAGGGTTCTGGCCAAGGATCACTTTCATAATCCGATTCTGAAATTTCCCGATTTTCTTCTTCGTCGCTGGTATCAAACGAATCACTGACGTCATCGTTCGATTTCTTTTCTTTACTTTTTTGTTTTTGTGAAATAACTGATTTCTTTGATTCAGGCAAGGTGGGAGGGAAAGTAACTGTCTCATCTTCGTCTTTGTAAGTAAATATATGACTTCGGGATTCCTTTAGTTGGATATTTTTCTTCCCGAATTCTGAATCCGAATCAAGAAAGTTGAAGCACCGATTAACTTTGGAATCCGAGCGTTCTTCTATATATGGGACGAATTCTTCGTCGTTATCAGCACATATTTTTTCCTGTTCAATCTCTGGAAAATGCAAAAGTTCATCGATGCCGTATGACGGATCTGGTTCCCATTTCAATAGTTGTCTGTGAGATCTCAGTTTATTTTTCTGTTTTCTCACAGAGTCTATTATCGTCCTCATGTCCATCGTAAACTTCACTTCAGATTCCCCTCCCCTGTTTCTGATTTGAACAAGACGGGCTTCTTTTAGGACTTTGAGCAGAAAAGTGTCTTGAATCCCAGTTTCGTCCTCCAAAAGTTGGATACTGAACGGCTGATTTTCTGTTTGTCGTTCTGAATCCTTCTTTTTCTGATCCAAGGCGAATTTGAAGGCAGTGGCATATATGGAATCGAGGATATATCTGGAGTAAAGAACATCAGCAGCATCCGAAAGTGGGTATTCGGGACCTCCTGGAAGATTCTCCACTCTACTCAACAGGAAACCTGAAAATAAGTTATTAACATCACATTGTATATTAAATAGATATATAAATTACATATGAAATTATATATGAAACCATCTATATAGATCTCGTATACATTTAATATAGGATCTGATATATAAATCATATATGAAATTGTAGATTTCCTCGTATAAAACCTTCCACTTACTGAAATCAATTAAGAATCTCCCGTAACCAGATCCCTGATAGCATGGCATGACGAGGAGACAACAGAGATTGCATGTTCCATGTCTGTATTTTTGCTTAGAGAAATACCCCAGAAACGAATAACGAGATTCTTGATCAATTCTTTGGAATAAGGCGTAGAAATAAAAGGGTTCAATATCCTGAAGAAGACATTTGTGTCCTATGAAACAGGCTCCTAATATGCACAAAGTCTTGCAAAAAGATTTGTCTCTGAATCCACAACACTCGAAAACACTGATGTCTCTCTCCACATCTCTGTAGATCTCCTTCCCGGGCATCGTTGTTGAAATGCAATTCTTCAGATGAGCATCGAGATCACTTCTCTCGTTGTAGTACTCGAGACATTGAGGACAAAAGTAAAGAGTCGAGCTCTGAGTCTTGAGCTGGGGTACCGGAACTCCATGGGTAGTCCTCATCGCAGATCCGTTCATGAACACGAATTGAGGAGAGTGGCTTTTCGAGCTCATTGTTCTGGCTATTCTGCTCCGAGTCAACTGGAAAAAATCAAGTTGTCAAAGTTAGAAGAAATTATATAACTAAATAATTAGATTGTATATTACTTAAAAACTAAATGAATAACTACTCAAAATCATACTTCGTCATTTCCAGAAAATATTCTTTTAATAGAAACTCCATTGGCACGACTTCTGAAGAAAATCCTTTCTTTCTTGTTATCTGTTATCCATTGACCGCTTTTCTTCGATTTTTCTTTTCTCATAATTCCACAAAAGCGATGATATTTCTCTATACAAAATTTCATTTTTTTCAATTTCAAAAATCAGAAATAAATTGGAAAATCGAACCATTGGAATTTTGTTTTAAAAATAAACTTTATTTATTGACAAAACAGCGTTCAAAATCACACGCTTCTCATTAAAAAAACAAAGAAAAGAAAATTGAAAAAAAAATTAAAATTCCAGAGATTCAGATCAATTGGGAATTCAATTAAAACTGTCACCGAATTTCACATACGCGGATATGATTCCATTATGATTATCAAAATTATCCCGAATTCGGATTATTAACCTGTATAAATACAATCATCGAATATACATGAAACTAGCTCTTTTCTTCCTGGATAAGTTGTTAAATATACATTAGTTTTCTTATGTGTATTGTTAGGTACATGAAGTCATTTTCTTGTTTTAACCATTAAACATACAAAGTCCGTTTCTTTCTCCTTGTATTTTTAAATATAAGCATCAGTTCTCTTCTTCTTGTATGAGTTGCTGTTTTTCGGAAGGAAGAGCTATTTTTTCATCCATTATAGTTCTACTAGGATTCAAGGTTTCTTTCTCGTCCAAGACAGTAATTTCCGGTTTCAATTCCCCATTCACAAACATCGGTGACTAAATACAATAAATAATACTCATTTAAAAATTTTTAAAAACTTACACTTTGTTCGGCAAGTTCGATTTCCTCTATCGGCTTGGAATCTCGTTTCCTTTTCTCACTGATTTCCTTTTGTTTCTTATGGAATTTCTCTCTTTCCTTGTCTCTCGCCTTGATCATCTTTTTCGAGATAACTTCTAACTTTTCTGGTTTCTCCGAATGAGTCAAATCTTGCAAAGTCAGCATGTTAAATCTACCGCCTTCCCCATCCTCTCCAATATCACAGAGGCCATCCATTTTCCCTGGAGCCCCAAATCCTTGTTTGTAGTACTCTGAATCCTCTTCTTGATTCGTCAACAACTCCAACTCCTTCAACATTTTATGTTTCCGAGCCTCTTCCTCGTCTTCATTGTAAGTAAAGTCGTAGTCTTCATCATCAATGTCATCAAAACTTTGAACCACGAAACATCTTTCAAATACAGACATCTAAAATAAATTTAAAATAAAAAATAAATAATTTTAAAAAATTTACCCCTTGTTCTCTCACAGTCGGGAAATCTTTGAAACAGTTATCTATCGTTGATTTAATATGAAGTACTATTTGATAGAAACATGGTCTATCTCGCGGGTCATATTTCCAACAAACTCTCATCAAATCATACCAGAAATCTGGACAACCAACAGGACGAACAAGGATATTTCTTTTAACTCCTATATAATTAAATACTTGATCATTTCCTAATCCGGCATACGGTTGTTGTCCCAATGTCAACATTTCATACAGAACAATACCATATGACCAAACATCCGATTTCACTGTGAATTTTCCATCTTTCAAAGATTCCGGAGCCATCCATCGGACCGGCATAAGCCTTTTTCCCGCCGGCTTATAGTACTCATGGTAATATATATCCCTTGCCATTCCAAAATCTCCTATCTTCACTGTTTCGTCACTCGAAACCATACAATTTCTCGCAGCAAGATCTCTATGACAAAATTTCAAAGACTCCAAATACGCCATCCCGTCTGCGATCTGCGTGGCCCATTTGAAGTAGCTTATCATTGACGGTAACGGAGAATTATCCACATTTTCTTCCGCATCCGGTCTTCTCGCTCTCAGATAATCTCTCAAATTTCCCAAATCCATCATTTCCATCACCACCAATACCGGATGTCCTTCAGAAACCACTCCATAAAGCTTTACTATAAATGCCGTATTGAATTGTTTCATCACACTTGCTTCTATCAAAAAATGCAGTCTCTCGGCGTTAGTAGCACATTCGGGAACTGTTTTAATTGCACATTTCCCAAACTTGATGCCACAAACAGAGGTGATGTTGTTTCCCGTTCCTCTCAAAACTTTCCCGAATGTTCCTCTTCCTATTTCTTCGTGAAGAGTAAGGTCTTCTCGTTTCAGCTCCCATTCATCTGCTTTATAGACATCCAGTTGAGACAAATATTCTGGATTTGCTGATATCGTTTGTCGAAGATATTCTTGAACCTTCTTCCCGAAATGTCTTCTGATGTAACGATAAATAATCAAGCACAAAGCAATGAGGACGAGCAGGATTCCAGAAGTAATGTAGAGACCCTTGTCCCACGTCAGCCATCCAGGAACGTAAATTTCGAACAATTCTTTGTTCACATTAACTCTACTTGTTCCCGCTAAAGTTATAGAACTGACATTCAAGGAATACTTTCCGTTATTTAATCCAGAGAAAACGACTCCATTGTTTTTCTTGTAGTCATTCAATGACACACATTGTTCTATTGGTGTCTGAAAACAGATAATAATTAATCTTTTCAGATTAAGAACAATTAAGATCCAAATTTCTTTATAATCGAAAAGACTTTAAAATTAAAAAACTCACATTTCCACCGTCTTGCCATACTTTCACTCGAAATGCTAGAAGAAGACCGTTAGGGTGTTCTGGAATCTTCCAAGAGACTTTCCTTCCATCTGCTCGAATTTCAGATCCATTTACAGGGTAAATCTCTTCCACAATTACAGAATTCAGATTAATAACATCGTTTTCTGCTGAAAACAGAAGAAAATTAATTTCTTTCGGTTCTTATTAGGGGAATAGCAAATTTAATTTTGCTTTATAAGTATATTTTTAATGAAGTTCAGATATTGATGAGGTAACTATATTCGTAGAAAACAGAAACTTACGAATAGGATTAGTTCTGATTGTACGAGTAGCCGTTTGTTCTGAACAGTGATTTTCTTTAGCATTAATGTCTTGACAAGCGATGACATCGATGGTGTACTCGGTGAAATGATGTAATTTCCCGATAATCACTCTATTTGTTGTGATATTCACTTTCCCTTGACTAGAATTGGAGCTTTCTACTGTCAGGACATGAGAAAGATCGATTGTGGGGATTTTGTTTGGTTGTTTTTTGTTCTCGGAAGCTTCGAGAAGACTCCGGATACTTCTTTTCTTCGAAGATTTCCCATCCATTCCCGGGCTAAAAAAATTACTTTAAAGAAAAATCAAAAAACAAAATCCAAAGAATGTAAAGACAAAAATAAAAGCAAAATTAAAACAAAAAATAAAATTGCAGTGAAAATGAATGGTAAAAATTATGTGCAAAAGACAGCCATGGGGATCGATTACGTGATTAATTTTGCTTCTGGAATGTGATCTATCATCTGTCGGAAATTATTAGAATTTATTTTCCTTATATGTTGGTGTCTTTTCATCCGATGTTGTCTTTGGATTCCCATCTCCCGGTTGCCATCGGCTGTGGCTCTGACGTTGTTATGACAATGTCTCGGATCGTACATAAATTCACAGCTGTATCAAAATAAAAAGTAATGACCTTATTAAGACGTTAATTCACTCAAAAAAAATCACCGCATTTTCAAACGTTAAAAATTCCCAAACTAAAAAAACTTAAAAATCAATTTACCTCTGAACAAAGACAATGTCTTGAACGGCGTTTTCGAATTGGGCATTTTCTATTCGAGTATTTATCTCATTAGCTTCGGAAGAAGCAAGATCGCTGACAGAATTTTCCTTCTCGGGTTCATCGCATTTACAGCATCCTTTATCTGCCGGACAAGTATTGACTTCACTATCTGGATTTGTCGTGGGAATCGTGGATATCAAAGAGGTCGAATGACGTGCTGAAATAATGACATTAAAAATTAAAAAATAATCTTTTCGAAATAAAATAGAATTACGTTTTTCGACGCAGGGGTTCTGGGTGGCGGAGGAAACAAAGTCTGGGCTCTCGGTCCAAATTACGGTGTAATGAGTGATGACCCCATTAGGCTTCAACGGAGGGTCCCACTCGAGGTAAATCTGATCCGATTCCACGGATCTGGCAGTCCGGAGTCTCGGAGGGTCCGGATGACCGAAGTGTGTCCTCACAAATTTGATTTTCGAAATCGCATTCCTGGCTCCAGGATGATTGACGAGTCTCGTTTGGACGTAGAACGCATAAAGAGTGTTCGGCTCTGCCGGAACCATTTCCCCACCAACGGACTCAGAGTCAGCATCCACAACTTGCATCATCCAGGAGTCCGCACAAGCCGACCTGTCATCGTCTATGCTCATTTCTGGGTCTTCTTTCTCCACTTTCTTGTAGAAGATCTGATACCCCAGGAACTTTCTTTGATCCATATCCGTCGTGTTGAACTTGTTCCATCTCAATATGAATCCAAAGTTCATCACATTATACACATCAACGTCCAACAGAATTTCGTCACAGACAGCTTTGTCGCCGTTGCTGAATGAAGAAACATCGTTGTCTGTGATGTTCTTCTCCAACCCTACGTGTTCCAGGAAAGTATTTATCTTACGGTAACACAGCATTCTGTTGTTCTGGAAGCTCACGATCCCGTTGGAGATTTCTATTTCCCTCTTTTCAAGATGAAAAAGTTGTCTCAAGTTCTGATTTTCGTAAACAACTAGAGCAAAACGACCATGATACAGGTTTTGTCCCTGAATTTTCTTCAAGTTTTTGAACATATGGAGAGAAGTAAAAGCCGGAGAAAATCTTATCAACAAATACCCTGTTATTTCCTCGATTGCTCCAAATGCCTCGGTGAACTTCTCTGCAGCTATGGCTTCGACGCCAATTTTAATTTCGATTTCCAGGTTCCCATCGATGATATTGCATTTCGACAACTTCATAGCTTCCCCTATGGAGTCTATCATGGCTCCATGACACTTCTTCGGACAGTCCCCCTTACAGTCTATGCAGACTTTACGATCTTGTTCCTCTGAAAGAATTAATTTTAGCTCTGCCTTCATAAATGAAAAACACTTTCTTGGTATCCAGGAGGGCATTCGTAATGGCATTTGCCTTTGAAGGGTTTCCATACATGTTCTTCTCCGTCTTTCATGAGAGAGGTCTTCGGGAGCTTGTTGTTGCATTCTGCTGCTTCCACACAACGATTTTCAAGGAGTTCAAACCTGTTTGGAGGACATCTCTTAAGACAGACTCCTTCGTTCTCGACGTGACGACAACCATAGCAGCTCGATGCATCGTTGGCTTTCTCACATCCGCCGATGCATTCGTTATGACATTTTTCACCGGAAGGACTGCATCCAGGACCGAGAGTGCCATTGATTTCTTGATAACGACAAACTACAAACTCATATAAAATCTCAAACAAAGAAAATCAATAGATATATGAAGTGCGTTTCTAAATTGTAAACAAACTCACGGGGTTGACATGTACTATTATTCCAACAAGAGGTGATGCCATCGACACTGTGACATTTACTCGGGTCCTTGACCGCACATCCTTCGCGTTCCAAGCACTTCTGAGGCAATTGCTGAGATTCGCTGAAAAAAGCTTGTCTCGTACCCGTTTCCACGATGACATCCCAGATTTTCCCGATCAAAATGGAATTCCAGTTGATGAATTTCGCATAGCAAAGTTTCGGATTTTCAGTAATCCTGACTCCACCGTTTCTGATGATTGTCAATTTATCGAGGCCGATGTTCAACAAATCCGGATTTTGGTAGATAACCAGAGCGTAGTTCATGATGAGGGAATGTCCACCGATTATCCGTAAATTCGGGAATATTTTCCCCAGAGATGTCAACCCTCTTACTTGGTATATGAGGATGCATCCTGTGATCTCTTTTATTTTTTCGAAAACAGGAAAATGTTCATTCTTGTAGCTTTTGTCCGTGATCATCAACATCGAGAAATCACCCTCGAGGACAGTGCATTCCTTATATAAGTTCCATAAGGAATTCGAGTCTTTGCTCTTGAAAATTTCGTCGGGCTTGTTCCTGATATCGATCGCTCCACAACGTATCTCTTTTTCCCCATCGGCGATCTAAAATTACCCAAATAGAACACTCCTCATATAAAATTCTCACCGAAATATAAGCAATTAGTGAGAATAAGGAGAAATATTGAAGAAATGCGGGTTGAAACCTCATGTTCAGGAATTTTCACAGAAATTCAGCTTTTATTGAGTATCCAAGTCCGCAAATACCCATAATATCCTGAAATAAATTAATTAAATGCAAATAACTGATACACGTTGCTTATCACAAAAAAATCAGGAAAAATAAAAAAACCAATAAACAAATTTTAGAATATTTCTTGATACAATCATCACAATTTCCAATAAACATCCGAAAAGTAAAAGTCTTGGATTTAATAGGAGTCATAGTGTCCTTAGACACAGAACTAAGTCGGATTAATATGAAGCTTTAAAAAAATTAGATAATGTCAAGATTAATGCGACCCTTAGCAACCGCTTTGGATATCTTCCGTTCGGTCGAAAACCAAAAAACCAAACAAGTGAGGATAAATTTACAAAGAAATAGACTCTTAATCTTTGAATGAATAAACGTGCCAAGGTTTACAGATGACGTCTTAATTAATGCAGTCCAAAAACGAAGCTCTACATTCGAACCTCACTGTTTACCAGGAGGAAGAGCTAACAAAAGAAGCGCGACGCACTTGCCATTTCGCCCAGACGTCACTCGCAACATGCTTTTTTTATTTCGCGCTTTATTCTCGTAACATTGCTCGCAACCTGCGTTTTCCGAATATCACGCGTTATTTTCTTTATTTCACCTGTAGCCTGCGTTTCTTGGATTTCCACAGCAAGCCAAGAAAATAACTTCTCACCCAAAAAATGGAGATTAAGAAAATCTAGACGCTTCTTCGAGCTATGGCTTTCTTTCAAAAACAAAGTGCTGTAAATATTTTTACTTTTAAGTTTTATCTTTTTTATTATCTCCGTTGAAACTAAGTTTTATATAAAGATATGTGCATAAGTAAGCACGCATCAAATATGGCACCAGTAAAAAACACTTCATTGTGACCTAATAGAATTCCCTAAATTTCACTGGAAGCCCTGAAGTGGATAATGTTCACCGTACTTCTTCAAGTGTTCATTCATTTCTTCACGTTGTTTTTCGAGGTTCTTCGGTACATCCGCATAAACGTCGTTGAATAACTCATTTGGCGGGAGTTTCTTTACTTTCTCGGCTTCGCCGAAGGCCTTGAGGACGTTCTTGCGGACTTCAGCAACCCAAGCTTTGTCATCTTCGGCAGACCACCAGCCTTTCTTTTCCAAGTATTTTCGGAAACGAAGAATCGGGTAATCTTTCTCGGTCCATAGCTCAACTTCCTCCTTAGGACGATAAGCAGAGGAGTCGTCGGATGTCGAATGATGTCCAATTCGGTAAGTCATTGCCTCGATAAGAACGGGGATATTCTGAAGGGCGAGTTCTCGAGCAGCTTTCGTTGCGTTATAGACGGCGAATAAATCATTTCCATCAACGCTAAATTCAAAATTAATGATTTAAAATTAAAGTTAAAGAAGCTGAAATCTACCGAATAGTGTGTAGACCATAACCAGGACCTTTTCCGGCAATTCCGTCTCCGCCATATTGTTCACTAGTAGGAGTACTAATTGCGTAGCCGTTGTTTCGGCAGAAAAAGATAATAGGGACTTTAAGTGTGGCTGCAAAATTAAAAGCAGCATGGGCATCTCCCTCTGAGGCAGCTCCATCACCGAAATAGACACAAACGATACGCTTCGAGCCGTCACGCTTGAACGCGTAAGCAGAACCGACTGCCTGTGGCATTTGGGTAGTGAGAGGAGAGCTGATTGTAACAAAGTTGTGTTCGGCAGAACCGTAATGAACTGGCATCTGTTTACCCTTTCCTGAAACATTGACATAAGGATCACAGTTGTGAAAAAGAAATTAACCATAATCGAGAGCATTTCCGTAACACTGGTTCATGAACTGATCCAGAGGAAATCCACGCCACATGAGGACTCCTGCTTCACGATATTGACCATACACTAGATCTGTGTTTTCCAGAGCAGCGGCTGATCCAATGTGGTTAGCCTGAAAAGCTGGATTATCAAGTGATAGAGAGATATCGAAAAACCTCTTCTCCGAAGTTTGTCATGTAGAAGGAAATTCGACCTTGACGCTGGGAGTCATAGAGGATTTTATCCATGGTGTTCAGTGCGGTCATGTCACGATACATTTTGAGAGCAATATCCTGGAATGAAGAAATTATACTATATTACAGACAAGACGAAAATCACCTTTGGCAAATTCGGGTCTTGGGAAGAGTCGACGAAGTTTCCTTCTGCGTTCGTTGCACGGTAAATAGGAATAGCTTCGACTTTCCCAGAATCGATGATTTCTAAATTCTCAGTGAATCTTGCCTGAAATCGATATATGAGACTGTAAAAAAGTTTACAACAATACCTTGCGATGTCCGAGGTATTTTTCGGAAAATTCCTCGAGTCTGAACTCATCAGAAGATTTTGCCGAATAAAATCGACATTGTTTCTTCAATAAATTCAAGACGGAAAGCCGACGAGCAAGCATTTTGGAGCAGTTCTAAAGACAAGTGCCTTGGGTTAAGTTGAAACAAAAAGCAATAGATAAAAGAAAAGGACGCTTTGCCAGAAGTTTTAAAAAGTAAAAGGCAGAACATATTGCCAAAGGTTTTATATCGCGGCTTTCCTCATTAATTTGAGGTCTTCTGATGCGGGTAATGCAACGTCGTTTTTCTAGTTCCTTTTCTATAAAGAAAGTCCTCGATGATTATGATGTCAAGTCTCAATTTGTCAGTGCTTCTTCGAGGAAAAAAGGGCCTCCTTTCCAAGTCGTCCTTCCTCCCCCCAATGTTACCGGCAACCTCCACATCGGACATGCCGTCACTGTTGTGATTCAGGACTCCATTTGTCGATTCCAAAGGAGACTCGGAAAAGACGTGGAATTTATCCCCGGATTCGATCACGCTGGAATCGCCACTCAAGCTGTCGTTGAAAGGAAGTTGTTCAAAGAAAAGGGAATCCGGAGATCTCAGGTTTCACAAGAAGACTTCCTAGAGATGTGCAATACCTGGGCCCATGGGAGGGCAGTGTCCATCCGAGAGCAGTTCGACAAAATTGGAGCTTCTTTAGACTGGGAAAGACAGTACTATACAATGGACAATGTAATTTTCTGAGTCTTTAAGTTAATCTTTACAATAATTTATTTCCAGAAGTTCTCTGCTGCCGTTAAATATGCATTTTGTAAACTCCATGATGAAGGTCTCATTTTCCGTCGGAAAAATATCGTAAATTGGTGTCCGACTTTGAGGAGCACGATCTCGGACCAAGAGGTAGATTTACTCGAAGTTCCTACGTCCTCATCTCTGTCTCCTTCTATTGATGGATCCAAGCCCTCTGTTCAAGTCGGTGTTATGCACGTTGTTTTATATCAATTGGAAGGACAAGATCAATTTTTGAAAGTCGGAACCACTCGTCCAGAAACCGTTTTCGCCGACATGGCTCTGGCCATTAATCCCGGTCATCCGGAATGTTCGAAGTTCATTGGAAAGTACGTAGTCCATCCCTTGACTGGATCTCGACTCCCTGTTATTTCTGATGACTTGGTTCACATCGACAAAGGAACTGGTGAATATATTCTTGATTTTGATCTTTTAATTTTTAATCTAACATTTACAGGAATCTTGAAAGTCACTCCTTCTCACGATTTCCGAGATTACGAAATTGCAGAAAAACATTCGGGAGTTTTCGGGACTGAATTTCGAATTTGTGTTGACGACGACGGAAAACTGGTGAATTCTGGGGTTTTCGACGGTTTGGATCGACTCGAGGCGAGGTCGAAAGTCGTCGAAGAGTTGAAAAACAGAAATCGTTACGGTGGTGTAATAAAGAACAATGAAGATTCCAAGATTCCTGTCTGCAGCAGAACCGGAGACTTTATCGAGCCTCGGATAAAGGAGCAGTGGTATCTTCATTGCTCTGATATGTATGGAGAAATAGTCGAAGAAATAAATAAGAATAGGGTTGGTATATTTAAACTTAAATCTTGTTCTTTAAAATTTGTTTTATCTTTGCAGATCCAGGTTTATCCGAGTGGGAACATATCGAAGTTGTTTCAATGGCTGAAAAACCCAGACCCGTGGTGTCTCTCACGTCAGCTCGATTGGGGCCACAGAATCCCTGCTTTCAGAAAACCAGATGGAACTTGGACGACGTCGATTTCTTCGATGGATGACTGTACTCAGGATACAGATGTGCTGGATACTTGGTTCAGTTCTGCATTGATTCCTCTGATAGTGAACGGCTGGCCTGAAAGAAGAGATTTCCCGACTTCTCCGATAAATTTGATGGAAACTGGTCACGATATAGTCTGCTTTTGGGTCGCTAGAATGCTGGCCTTATGTCGACATCTAAGTAGGAGATCGCCTTTCGAAAAAGTGCTTCTTCATGGACTCGTTCGAGATTCGGAAGGAAGAAAAATGAGTAAATCCCTCGGAAATGTGATCGATCCTTTGGATGTCATCGACGGAATTAGTCTCGAGAAGATGGTGACTCGTTTGAGAGAATCCAATTTGGATAGAAATGAAATCGTCAAGGCAGAGAAAGAGTTAATCAGGCAGTTCCCTGAGGGCATGAAGGAAGCCGGACCGGACGCCCTCAGATTCGCCATCCTTCGTCACGACTTGCTTTCGGAAGATATCCATATGTCAGTAAACGATCTCTCTCAAGAAGGATCAAGATTCTGCAACAAGATTTGGAATCTCTGGAAGTACTCTAACATCGTCTTCGACAAAATCCATTCAGAGGAAAAGCTTTCCGATCATCACGTGGACCGCTGGATCCTCGATAGACTGAGGACTATGTTGTTGAACGTGAGGACTTTCATGGACGTGGATGACGATTGTGGGGCCGCTACTCCTCATATTGCTTTCGGTGCAGTCAAGGACTTTATTCTCAACGAACTATGTGATATCTACTTGGTGAGTGTTGATTTCTTTGGAAGATATAATGCTTTAGGAAATCCTTGATTTAATTGATGTAATGTAATTTAGGAAACAACGAAGAAAGCAGTTAATTCTGTTGATGAAAGCTTCGTTAATAGGAAATCCGATGTTTCCAACACCTTATTATTGACTTTGAAAGTTTCTTGTGCTGCTTTGGAGCCATTTATGCCATTTGTATCGAGTTATATTGGAGAAACTTTGCCTGGAAAGAATTTCCGGGAAATCAACGTTGAAGAAGTAGCCCAAATGCTTCCTACTGAAGATGCCAAAAGAATGGATTTGACGACGGCCGTGATCAATGGTATCAGAGCTACTCGAGCTGTCCTTGGAGTTTCGAAACAAGTGAAATTCATAGGTTGTCTCCAAGGACGAGATGTCGATGAACATCCTCCTTTCATCGATGTCCTCGAAGATTTGGGAAATACCAAGTTGACGGAAAACATGTCGGAAAATTCAGTTCCAGTCGCTGTTCCTGGACATGATGTTTCTTTCTTGATCCAAGTGGAGGAATCACAAAGATCAGAGTTGATTAGGAAATTAGAAGAACAATTGGAAAAAGCGGAGAAAAAAATCCAACAGAAAAAACTGAATTTGGAAAAAAGTCAAGAAAGCTTTTCGGCTTTTGATAATCTCCAAGATGAGAAAAAGAAAAAAATCGTTGAAAAAGCTCGAGTTCGGGTTTATCAAGCGGAGAAAAACTTTCAATCGGCGTCGAATGAAGCTGAAAGGATTAGGAAATTAATTCAAAAAGTAGGAGTAGGAAATTAGTTGGTAATTTCAATGTTTATATTTATTGTTCTTGTTATTAAATGTTTTATACTCCAAATACACGTGCTGATTCCAAGGCATATTCCAAGACTCTTTGATCTCGGTAGTTGACGAGGCCGAAAATGACGGCTTTGTCACTGCAGCAATCCGAACTTTGTCGGGATTCTTCGAAACTTTTTCCTTTCGTGACGTAGTTGCTCTGAGCGAAGAGATTTCTCGGGCTTTTGTTCAAGAACAGTCTTTTGTTTTCCTGGAAATAAAATTTGATATTAAAACAGATAAATTTTACTTACTTCGTCGAGAGGATCCCATATCCGTAAATCAGTTTTCCTAGCACATTTCAACAAAGCCCTTCCGGTATAAGCAGGAGTACTCCAATTATCTGGGGAGCAGTTCTGGATGTCGTCGACAATGATCCTCGCAGCTATGGGAGATATAGCGACTCCTGCATCCAGTTGAAACATTTCTGTTTGAGATGGGAAAATGAAATCTGTTGCGGATCTGAAAAATTAAAAATGTTTAAATCATCAACGAAAATGAGGATTTATTTAGAATTCTAATATTGAAAGTTATGAATAGAGGATCTGGAGAGAAGTACTTTAAAAATAAAAAATGGACTACACGACAAAATCTATCAAATATTTCTGTGAAAAGAAATCATAATCTATTTGATCAGCCATTCACTCTCTTTCATCCAATACTGATAAAAACAGTTATTTCCTCTCAAAAAAAGCTATTGAGTTGTTTTCTGACGTGATCCCAGTTTTTACATAACTCCAAATTGGAATAATTAGGAAACTCATTTTTAAATTTCGAGTTAAAAATTAAAATTCTATCTTATATCGATATAATCTGAGGAAATTTATATATAAAAAGATTCGATCCGTAAAGGAATAAGCAAATACGTACCTCACGTCGACGATTTTTCCTGCGATGATCGGCTCGTTCGACGGCAACTGAGACAAAAAATCCCTCATGTTTTCGACAACCAAGTAATTCTGTTCATTCATAAGAATCGTCCAAGTGTTATTCGACGGCTTCCTGTCGGATAAAAGAAATTTGAGAATATCGTGAACAAGAGAGTACTTCCTTGGATCGAGATTTCTCTCCACGTGATAAATATTAATCTCGCTGGCGAATTGTTTTTCCAGATCTTTGTTAGAAGTAAAATATAAGGTCTCATCACATCTTTTGGCATAAGTATCACGAATGGAGGAGATGAATTTGTCTGAATGTGGGGTCGCTGATTGGATAAGGATGAGACATCGGATCGTCACATTCGTCCTGGATTCCGCATATCCATGTCGTCTCCCGATCCCTTCATATATCAACGATTCAGCGACAGTTTCACTCTCGAAAAATGCAATATTTGAAAGGAAAAAACCAACAATAAGTCCGAACAATAGCGGCTTCCATGCCAACCTGTTCGCGACCCTTGGTTCGTTCCCGAGCAAAGAATATGGAGGAAAGTTTTTCATTTATACCAAATAGAGTAAATAACAGTATTGATCACCGGAGAAACATCTCTTGGAAAAATTAAAACCGATTGATTGTTGGAAAGAGAGCGAACAAGGACGCGTCAACCAAGGTGAAAATAGGAAGCGAGAAATACCGGCTGTCCTTCGCGAAGTTATCCTACTTTTGAAAAACAACAAACTTCATTTTTGAAAACAAAAAATCCAAAATGTCTACATCCCAACATGTTTTCTTTGGTATTTTGGAATTAAATATGATTAGAAGTGAAAGATGGGAAATTTCCTCGTTATCAATATCACTTCATATGTATTTCTCTAATCTACAGTTTTTGGCGAAATGTTCTGGACGAAAATTTTATCTAAATTCATAAGTCCAGGATTTATCGTTTTTATTTTAATTTAATCCTTATTTGCTCGCTTAGTTTATATATTTCTTGTTTTTTTCAGGCCGCCATGAACATCCGTGTGGCTCAGATAAGCGATCTCCAGAAGGTACAGGCATGCAATCTCCTGTGTCTTCCAGAAAACTACCAACTCAAATAT
The DNA here is from genome assembly GCA_009761265.1 of Halicephalobus sp. NKZ332. NCBI lineage: Eukaryota > Metazoa > Nematoda > Chromadorea > Rhabditida > Panagrolaimidae > Halicephalobus > Halicephalobus sp. NKZ332. Next base: position 61,337 of record VOSG01000018.1, on the reverse strand, counting down.
TACATGTACCATTTGTTATCTTGGCCCCAATTGAGCTTTGTTGCTGAAGATTTCAAGGTACTGTCTGCTTGTCCATATATGAATCTCATGTTTTCGTTTCAGGGAACTATTGTCGGCTATGTTTTAGCGAAGATGGAAGAAGATCCCGATGAGGAACCCCACGGACATATAACTTCCCTCGCTGTAAAACGGACTTATCGTCGTCTCGGCTTGGCCCAGAAACTCATGAATTTGACTGCCCGTGCCATGATCGAGAACTTCAACGCTCACTTCGTTTCTCTCCACGTTCGTGTATCAAATCGTGCCGCCTTCTCTCTTTACAAGGACACTTTGCACTTCGTTATTTTCGACAAAGAACCGAAGTACTACGCCGACGGGGAAGATGCTTATGCCATGAAGCGTGATCTCATCGGATTCGCTCGGGACAACCAGATCAAGCCCGCGGTCCCGGCGATTTTCTTCGCTCCGAAACGGGGTCGAGGAAGGAAGGGAGCTCAAAAAGTTTAATTTTTATATTGTTTTTTTTTCTTATTGGCTACATTTGTGAAGAAAGATAAACAATGCCAATTACATTTTGAGTGGATGTTTGACGTCGAAGTCGCTGTGGATACTGGACAAAGGAGTCATCAAGGACTGACGTTTTTCTCTGTGAGACACTTCATCACTCCATTTGTAGTCGCTGCGTTGATGCAAATATCTCGACAAGCGCCTCCTAGTGAATTTCATTCGAGGAAGACGAATCGATGTCATGTGTTGGTCTCTATTGAGAACCTTTTCTGCGCGCGTGTATAGAAAAGTGTGAACGTGGACATCGAGCCAGAGCTCAGTTCGTAACCAACTGCTGTTTTTCCATCGTGACGTTCCTCTTTTTAAATCAATATTTGTAACTTTTTCTAGGATGGATAATTAACGGGTAAAAATCATAATCTGGTGAAAATGATAGAATTCCTATTCGGTGTGTTTTTTGGAGCAATCGCCGTCGTTGCAGTTATTGGGATATTTTTTCTCAACGTATTCGGTAATACAGTTCCTCCACCAAGCTCCCCAGATCAGTTTGTGCCTCTTCAATTACCTCCGGTACATTTCCATTTTATAAAAATATATGGAATCAGTTCTTTAGGAGTTGTCAAAGTTCTTGAACGCTAAGACGAATGGACTGAATGATCAACGAGAGCCTTGTCTCGGTCTGAGTCTTATTCTTCACTTTTTATTCCAAGAACACAAAGACACCAGGGAACTGCGGAGATGGATCCATCGTCGAGTACAGTTGGAGTTGAACGATTTAACTACGAGATCTGCAGCGAGCAGAGTCATCCAGGTAGATTCTCATTTTATAAGAATAAAATAATCTCTGAGAATTTCTATCTTCATAATAATATGATCGTAGAAACTTTAATTTTTGCAATAATATTATTCTGAAGAATTCTTATTTCTGTAATATTGTAATTTTTCGAAAAAAGTTTATATTAAAATCCTAATTTAATTTATCTTACAGGACATCAAGATCCGCGACTTGACCATGGGATCCCAGATTCCCATAATCAAAAGCATCCAAGTCGAAAAGTGCACGATGTCTGATGATGGAGAAGGATTCGAAGAACTTTCCTTCTTCGTCGAAGTCGACTACAAAGGCGGATTCCAAATCTCTCTAGACACTGTTTTGCTCTTTGTTGGAGATGCTCAACTTTCGATTAAGCTGATCCATCTGATCGGCAGAGTCCGGGTTATGTTCACTCGTCAGCCATATCCCCTCTGGGCGTTTTCGTTCGCTGAGATGCCAGACATCGACTTCAAGATTGACCCTCATCTTCAAGGACGACAAATTGGTGCTGCCATAACTCTGATTAATATGCAAATCAAAAGAGCCATTATGAAGAAACATGTTTGGCCGAATTATAAAATCAGGAATCGTCCTTTGTTCCCTAATCCCTTGCTCCAACCATCACCTCAGCTCTGTAAGTTTCCATCATTACATGCACTCTTATATATTTTATACCTTTTAAGTATATTTTTAAAATATATGTTTGCATTTGCTTTCATACTGTTATTTCAGCTGCTTTCGATCATATTGATCTGAATGACCATGGATTGGAGATTACTGTTTTGAAGTCGACGAGACTGAACACGAAGCTAGCGACTAGTGACCAAGTCGAAGTTTATTGTATCGCTTCATTAGGTTTAGTTTACATATTTTTCCTATTTACACATGTGTTTCAGACCAAAGACCTTTTATTCATAATGCTGAAGCTGGTTCTTCTCATACTATAAGTGTTCTACTTACTTTAAAGCCATTCGTTGGGGATTTCGGAATGACTTTCACGAAGTCCGTCGCTGATCTCGGGACTCGGGCAATCAAAGTTCAGACTGTTCTCCCAGATTCTCCCGCAGAAAAGTTTGGATTCAAGGAAGGTGATGTTCTCCTCGCTATCAACAGCCATCCGATAACCAATGAACGGGCCGTGAATCGTTTGCTCGGAGGACTGAGTACCGATATAGTTGTTCTTGTGGAAAGAAATTTGAGTTTCTATATCGATGATAACGCAGAAGGTATATTTCTTAATTTTTTACAATACAATTATTACTTTCAGCTGGAGAATCAAATTCGGATAAAGATGACTTCGTCAGAATCGAGGACAAATCGAAAAAAGAGGATCAGAAACTTCCGAGAAGCGTGAGTGACGTCAATTTCAGAAATGAAACTCCACCTTCGCCTCAATCACCGATGATTTCTTCTTCTTCTGTAATTGGGAATTTCGAAAATCTCGAGGAGTTTAGAAGAAGTCCATCAGATCCTAATATTTTGTCAGATGAACGAGAGGAGAATTTAACTTTGCAATTATCTTCTTCCTTGCCTGTTGAATCAAATTTGGAAGTATTCCATGTTCGAGATCTTGGAGAAGCCCCGAGAAACACCAGCAACTCTTCGAAACCTCGTCCGCAAAGCTTTAAAGTTCCTATTTTGGAGGTTCGTCAACCGAGTGTGGATTTGAGAAGGACGATGTCGGATGGACATCTGGATTCGAAAATCGAGGAAGAGCCAGGAAATCAAGAACAATATAGAAAAAGTTCCAGTGCTTTGAATTCTCCAATTTTTGAAGATGCAGAAAGTAATTTTGACAGAACATCGGTAGAAACTCATTCAACGGATCAACCGGATCAACAAGATACTGTTGATTCTGGAGATACGGCCCCTCCGACTCACCGTAGTAAAAGAGAAAGATTACATGCGAGAGCTTTCGAGATGGCTTCGAAGTTTAACGAAGGAGCAGCGAAGTTTACGGAATATTGGAAAGGAAGAGCGTCAAATTCGCCCTCTGCCGGAAATGGATCAGATATAGAATTCGCTGCTGAAGCAAGTGAAAGTCTCGTTGGGGATTCACCGGTAAAAACGGCTTCTCCCACCCCGTCATATAATAAGGAAGAGAAAGTGAGAAGAAGATGGTTGTCGAGAGCGAGAAAGTCGCCTACTCCATCGAGCAAGAGCCAACTCGGTCCTCAGATCGGTTCCCAGCCTGTAGAAGGACCTTCTAGTTCACGTAATCCTCCAAGAGTCTTTTCTAGGTCCACTAAGTCTGTTCGATTGGCTCCCAACGTGATGTGGGGTCAATCGCTTCATTTCGTCTTGGACAAAAAAGACACCCGGTATCTGAATATTACGGTATTGGCGAGGACTCCGATTCCGAAAGACAACGTTTCTCAAAGATCGGAATCCGAATTGGACTTGAAACCTACTCTCCTGGGTTCTCGAAGCATCTATGTTCCACAAATTATCGCGGATTGTCAGCTCACTTTGTCGAATTGCCATTGTGAAAACTTTGCTCTTAGACCTCCGACTTGTAATTCTTTCAACATGGAATCTTTTGGGTCGATTTCGAAACATCCTGGATTTGATCCCAGGCTGTGTTATGGTGATATTACCTTGAGATTTAGACATTTTCCAGAAGGATTGCCTCAAAACGCTTTACAGAAATATGAAGAAGATTCTACTGCAAAGTACGTTTATTTTTAAATTTTAAATATTTCTTTATTTTTAATTTAAAAAAGCTATTTCATTTTTTATTTTTAATTTGAGAAAAAAATTTATTTTAGTGAATCTGAAGCAGAAATGGCTGATGAAGGACCGTTTTCTCATTCTGGAGAAATGACTCAAGAACAATCTGATCTTGCAGAAAAGATTATTCATCAATGGACAACAATATCGATGAAATCACCAATAATTTGTGCTGTTTGCTGTGGAAAAATCTGGCTAAAATCCGGAAGTCGTTGTAAAAAGTGCAACATGGTAGTTCATAACAAATGTTGTACAAAAGCGAAGCATAGAAACTGTTCGGCTTCTATAGATGATGAAAACTTTGAACTTTTGGATAACTCTGAACTTCAAAGAAATTCACTTCGAGCTTCAACAACATCATCAAGTGATCTTTTGCCTTCTCCTGATGATTCAACTTCTCTTGTGAGCGAAAATAGCAACGAAACAACAACGAAAAGAAGAAGGCTCGCAAATAAAATTTCTTCGACTTTGTCAAAAGTGGGATTCAAACGAGAAAAAAGTGTTGATCAAATCAGTATTAAAAGTGCAGACACTCCGAAAACAGTTCTTGTGAAAGTAAGTTTAGTTCTTTAAATTTAAAATTATTAAGAATTATTTTTTGAATTTAAGAATTAATTGAAAATAATTTTTTTAATTTATAGGATGTTTTGGAACCTAATTTCATGTCTTCACTCAAAGGATCTCCAGCAGTTTATGAATTGTATTTTGAACCAGGAAATTCCTACAACGAAGCAGTAATAAACAAGATGAAGAATTTAGGTTCGAAAGTCTTTTCTGAGGAAAGAAATTATTATCAAAGAAAAACATTAATCGATGCTCAAGTGGATCTTGTGAAACAGGAAATAGACAAGACTGCTTTGATCAGAAGGGAGATGGACGACAAATCTGGGAAAAGTTTCGAAATTCTGGACATGAAAATGCAAGCTTTGGCTCTTTTGATGCTTCATTATTGTGCTGGAATCCAGGATTGTGAAGACAATATGAACGAGTCCACAAGTCAGCATGGTCTTCTTGAATCCACCTTGACAGACATAGCAGAATGATATTTATTGAAGTTATTTTTCATTCCTAAATATCCTTAAGACAATGTTCTATGGAAGCTAGAATCGTACGAGTATTTTTAAATTGATTTTTCGTATGTGCAATAAAATCAGAAAGCGAAGCAGAAAATTTTTGAAGTTATTTTTCGATTCTTGGAATTTCCGAATCTGATTGAATTATTTTTCGGAGTTTGCTCTTCGACTTTTGAAGGGATTCAATGAAAACATAATGTCGCTGAGAGAATCACTCTTGGTTGTCGAGGTCGATGAAGTTCGAGAATATTCTGAAAATTATCTAATATTAGTACTGATTCATATTAACTAATATAAGTCAGTTTGCCACAGAAGATTCAAACAAATATTATATTTTTTCGGGATTAAAAACTTCCGAAATTTAAGGAATTATTTTTTCGATTTTGGCAAACCTTTTTCCATGCACTTGCCACTAAACTTCGGAGCTTTTTTGTATTCATTCGGGGACATTTCTGAGCTGATGGATCGATTGAGGAGGTCTTTCTCATATCCCACCTAAATTGCTATGCTTATTTTTGCTGTATTTTTAAAACTTGTATTGTTAATAAAAATTACTTCAATTCTATCAATGACAGCTCGGAGTAAAATCCTCCACAAAACAATGGCCTCGTCGATTTCGTCGGGGGTCATTTGAGGGATTTTTTTCTTCGTTGGCTTCTCCATCGTCAGGCGCAGGTGGAAAATCGCACATTCGAGAAAAGTTGTCCAGTAGCATTTCCTGAATCCGGTGCTACTCTCGAGTTTTCCATGTCTTCTTCCCAGGTTGTCCAAGATTGAGTCCAAATTGTTAAGGTTCGAGATGTTATCTATGGCACTTTCGAGAACCTAGTACATTCTTTAGTTTAAAAATATAGAGAATTATATAAAAAGTTTAAAAATGCTGAACTTTATAGAATTTGGAAATGATACAGAAAAGTTAAAATTTTGTTAATGAATAAAAAAGAAACCTGGATGAATCTCAGAGCTTGGAATTGGAAAGCTGTCGTGTTCTGTTCTTTACCGTTGAATTTCATGAACCGAAATAATCTCCTCGCTTCGGGACACTAAATAAATTTCGAATTTAGGAATAAAACATTTAAAATAAAAAATTAAGAATTTAAGATAAATGAAAAACCAAACCTGATTGAAAATCATGGAGTAAATCCGGACTCCCAAATCTTCCATATCGGCCCTGTCCGACCCCACTGTGGACCAGGACAGCTTCAGAATCCTCGTCTCTTCTACGTCGAACTCGTACCATGGGGAAACAGAAGTCAAGGCATCACGGTACATTTTCGAAGGAAAACTAGTCGAAAAAGTTCAATTTCAAATTTTGATTAAAAAATCCTCTTAATTTCCTCGAAAAAGGAAATTAAAGAAAAAGAAATTTAAAAATAATTTTTTAAAGTCTAAAAGGGATTTTGAATTTTTTACAATATTTTTTAGTTTTTTAAAAACAATGAAAAATAGATATTCTGAATTTTCAGAGGGACTTTAATTAGTAAAAGTACTATTGTCGTTTAAAACAAAAAGAAACTGCATTTTTTCTATGCTGTCATCGTCGTAGAGTCCAGTACCCAATTAAAGAGAAATTTGTGCAGTCATTAATAACAAGTAAACCGTAAATTGGGACAAACAAGAATACATGCGGAAATTGATGAGTAACATGTAAATTAAAATCAAAGATACAACATACAGCAATTAGTCAGTACAGTATATATTAAAATAAAGAAAAAATATATCCAACGATTAATTAGTAAAATACAAATTAAAATAAAGAGTACAATGCAAGGTATTAGTCAGTATTTTTCAAATGAAGAATAGAAGTACATATAGTGATTAATAATAAGTATCCATATATATAGTTCCACAATGCATTTTCATACAGCAATAAATCATAACCATAATAAATAGCCCAGAAAATAATAAAATTGTACACAATAATTAACCAGAACTACAACAAACATCCAAATAAAAATATCAGTAAATACAGTGATTAATAGGTACACCATACATACAATTAGATAATAGTTATATACAGTGGTTAATAGTAAGTACAATATGTAGCCGAATAAGGAACAAATCTATGTACAGTAATTAGTAATAAGTACAGTATCAGGAAAGAAGCTATTATCCATTTCGACGTCAGAAGCACTTTCTTCTGGTGTCAATTAGAGTAATTACAAATCTTGCCAAAGTCTGAGTTTGCTTTGGGAAGAACTGTAATACTCGAATTGATGGATATTCCGGAACTATATTACGGTAATATATATAGTAAAAATAAAATAAATATAATGCGCAAGTCAAACCATTAGTTTAGTGTCAGAAATGAACAGATTTACCTCGCTAAGCAACTGACGTGTCGCCAAAACAGCACGCAATTCATGAAAATCTAGCTTTTGCTTGTGAAATCTACAATTTCCTGAGTGCTCAAAAAGCCGACAACTCATTACATAGACGGCTCTCCAGGAAACGTCCGCTGTCCTCGATGAGGATTAACGATGAACTTGAAATCGTTCTTTATAGCTGATATTTCAACAATAATCCATAATTTCCTTTTTCAAATAAATCCCGAAATCAATTTGGATATAAGTCAAAAACCAAAAATCAGAGGTCCATATCACATTAAAATCCGCAGAAATACCATAGATTACTGTGAAGCTTAACGAAATTACACAATTTTAGTACTTTTAAAAATGAAATAACTCTATATTCTTCAAAATCAAATATTTCGAACATTTATTATTTATTAAAAATCAATCATAGAAATATGCCCAATTAAAGACTGATTGTTTTACAAAGGCACAAATTATCTTACAGATAAGTTTCTTCTGGATATTTCGTAACTCTTGACTAGTTGAAATAAAAATAAAAAATAGACTAGATAAAATTTTCTTAATAAAATAAACTGCCTTTTAAACCCGAAAATGTTCCAACGATAGAAAGTCCAAAAAAATCATCGTACTGTTTTTAAAGATTTCATGTCCTCGATGCTGTTCGTAGTGGAAGAATGAGAAATAAACTCGCTCGGAGTGGTGGACCTGAAGGGCCTGTTTAAGGACCCCTGACGAGTGACATTTACAAAAAGGCCTTTGTTGTGGAAGGCCCTGGGGAGGGTGTTTGCCGCAGGGGAGGAAGGGAGGGTACCGTCAGTGGAATCTTCACTTCTGTTGTGGATGAAACTATTTGTCATTGTTTCTGGAGGAGAATTGTTGTTCAATATATTCGTCATTCTAATCAACGGGACAATCTTGGATGTCCATCTAAACAGTCACTTTGCATTACAGTAATGTGAAAGAACTCACTTTTGATGTTCTTGTTGAGTATATGGAGCAAAATGATACCATTTCCGTCCAGAAGATAAGCAAAACACACTGAAAATTGCTTTTCAAATAATATAATCGGTTTATGTTCATTTTAATAAATGAAAAACTTTTATCCTCGTACAAAATATAACTTTGATTTTTGTGATTTCCGTATTTTAATTAAAACGTGTAAATTTGTAATATTTCTTGTAGGATTAAAATCAATTCGTTAGAACGATAGACTTTTATGGCATATTAAAAAAATGGGTTTATTGGTACTCAAAGAATAACTCATTTAAAAAATCCCCTGAAATTATTTCGAACTGTTCATCGATAATCTTCTGTCAAACCATTAGTTCAAATAATCACAGGGGATTTTTTTAATTTAGAAAATCGTAAGGTAAATATTGGAAAAATAAACCCACAGTTTTTTAGAAGTTTTTATATCCACGGGAGAACCACTGAAGTAACATTTGTGGATATCCAGAGCAAGATCCCCAGACCGAGCCTGAAACCAAATTTCAAATAAATTAACGAATAAAAAACTCACAAATTGATTAGAATAGGACACCAAGATTCTGTTTTCGATAATGATGATCCACGCTTTCATCCACTGACTAGGTCTTTTTTGTTTTGAATAAACAGGATCAGAAAAAATTCTTTGTCTTCTAATCCATCCCTCCATAGTTTTGTTTTCTATTTGTCGACATGGCATTCTAACGTATTTTTCCAAGTCAATTGTATCAATATAATTTTTCTCAGAAGAAACAGAATTCAAATTAGGTTCTTTCGAACTATGGTCATCCTCATCATTTTCTGGTTCGGCCAGAGGCTAAAAAACAGAAAAATTAAATTCAAAAAATAAAAAAATTCAATTAAAAATCTTAGAGAAATTGAAAACAAAAATTTAATTTCTGATTTTAAAAAACTGAAATCCAAAAATCAGAGAACTTACAGCTAGTTGATACTTTGTTTTTATCGTGGAATATCTTGGAGAAATAGCCCCAGAAGAAAGTTCTGAGGATAATGAAGAAGGTTTCGCAGGAGGAAGACCGTTTACAACTGGTGTTACTGTAATTTGTCGAGATTTTTCTTTTGCAATTTTTTCGAGGGCATTTCTCGTTACTGGAGTCGATGGACTAGAAATATCTTTGTCAGATGTCAACGAAGTCGACATCGCCGAGTTGCTTCCCGTGTCTCCGCTCCAGAATCTCGAGATTTTCGTGAAGGCTGCACTCAGAGGGGAATCCGGGGCCACACTCGAGGTGCTTTCGAGATGTAACCTCTTCACCAATCTTAACCCCGTGATTTCGTGAACCGGAGCGTTCCATTCCGGATCGTTTATGGAAGGCAAAGGCAACTTCAACTTTTCTGCTTCTGTAGGTAAAACAACATCGATCCTTGTATAATCAACTTTATCTGCTCTAATCTCCTCAGCAACAGAAGCTTCTTCGTCTTCTTCTGCTAGGGTATTACTGGCATCCGTTAATCCTCCTGTAGCCTTAGCGACCCGACTGGCCCTAACGAGTCTCAAATGACCATTCGGTCTCGCTCTCGGTTCCGTCCAGCAGTCCAGCAAATGCATCAACGCTTTCGATTCCAGACCGTTTTGTATTTTCCTAGAAGCAGCAGCAAAGGAAGCAGGAGGGCTGTCCGACCAAACGGAGGCTCTTCTGTAGAGCACCTTCTTCTCGTTCCCGACACTTCTCGAGGCAATTATCGTTGAAGAATTAAAAACTGGCATTGAAAGTCGATCGGGGTTTTTCTTGTTGAATCCATCTCCTATGAAAGAGAAGCTTGAAGATCGACGTCGATGAAGAGATCGTTTCTGAAAGAATTTTCAAATGAAAATAATTAAAAGAAACTTTTATGAAAATATTGAAAAAAACCTACAGATCCTTCTTTCGTCGAGAACATGTCAGGTTGGATTTTCAACGAGAAATCCAATTCCAATTTCGTTCTGCTTTCGTAGTCGTCTTCCGTAATCAAGGCATCTGAAGTTTTGGATTTCGACAATCCCCCAGATCCCGCCTCATCCCTGGGTCTTCTGCTAACGAGCAGCTTCAAGTCTGTTGATCTCGCTTCTCCATCGATGAACCTCGAGTTCAAATTCGTATTTTCCAATTTCGCTTTCACTTTTTCATAATTCCATCCAATTACTGTTTCACCATTAACCTGAAAAGGAACATAATTTCTTTAAATTTTCCCTAAATAAATTACCTCTAGAATTTCGTCTCCGGCATTCAGTTTTTTACAGCGTTCGGCAGGAGACTCTTGGTCGATACTCGTAATCAAGTTGATCCCGTTGAAGACTGATTGAAAATTTATACCCTGAAAGTTTTAATGAAACGGGCTAAAAAACAATGACTCACGTAAGACTTGAATTCTGTGTTTCTGATGAAAGCAGTTGTGAAATAAGGAATGTAGAGAATGGCCGGATCTGTACTGAAGACAAGTTGCCGACAAATTTCTTGGAGTTTTAACCCTCTCTGAAATATTTCTCATATAAAACTCTAGTTAAACAGCACTTACGTCATACAGAACTTCGGAAACAGGCATGAATCTGCGGTTCTGGGGATTGACGGAATCCAACATCTCCAAAATAAGCTCTGTTATCTTATCCCGAAGCTGGATATATTCTTTTTGATTCTCGAACGGAGCTCTAAAACGAATTTCATATAAAACCTGTATATGACTAATCTTCATATAAAATATAGTCACTATTAACACTTCTATATTACTTACCTGTCCAACCAGAAAACAAGTTTCTTGACATGTTCGTAGACGACAGAGAATCCCATCAAAACAGAATTCAGAACAGCTGTGAGTTTCGGTCCTGCGAGCTGATCCGATCCGTTGTTGAACTGCTCAATAACTGGCGAAGCTCTGGCAATGGCTTGAATAAGATTGTTCACATCCAACGTTATCATCAAGGCTAGTTTTTGAAGGTTTTCGTTGTGAATATTATAAGACTGAAAAAAATCTTTTCTTAATTAATTTCAGTGGGAAAATTACGTAGTATTGAAGAAGTTGGATGGCATGGAGGACTTTTTCCCGGACAAAGGCGGAGGTGATCCCCATCTGGGAGAGCTCGGCATCGTCCACGAGGAGGAGAATCTGCCCAGTGATCCTGGCCTTCCGGAATGCCCTGACATAAGGCAAAATACAGTCATCAATACCTATGAGAGAGTAGTTAAAATCAATCTTTAGCTATATAAAGTACCTTTCAGCCAGGAAAGAACTTGATTCTCAGTCCATTCTTGACATTGGAACGTGGGTAATGTTACTGTTTCGAATCTTTCGGCAGTGTTTTGAAAGCCATGAGAGTAAAACAATAATTGTGACATTACGAGTCCATTTCTATAAATAATTATTCGATAAGAAAGGCATGAAAAGTTAGCGTAAAAACGGAAAACGAAATACAAAGAAGGTTGCATATTAAGGAATCAAGGAGCGAAAAGTCGAATTTTCTGAAGACATTCGGGGAATTTCACTGAAACAATTTTCTAGAAAGAAAATTCTTCGTTGTTTGTTGTAGATATAGTTGGAATAATTATCTGGTAAGAAATATATAAAAAATCATGTTTAAAGTCAAATGAAACAAAAAATCACATTCCTCGGAAACGTTCGGAACATTTCACCCAATTTTTTTCGAGAAAGAAATATGTTCTCCATTTATTATAAATATATTTGGAATAATTATTTAACAAAGAAAATACGAAAACTCAAGGTGAAAGAAAAGTAGAATAACGGTTACACATTAAAGAATCAAAAAGCAAAGTCATATTTCTCGAGGACGTTCGGGACATTTCGCCAAAAATTCTTTGAAACAAACTTCTTTGTTATTCATAGATCTTGTTAAATAACTTTCCCGATGAGAAACACATAAAAATTGAGTGAGAAATGAAATAAGAAGGAAAATAATTCTTTTCTGAAAATATTTGGAGAATTTCGTCAGGAACTTTCTCCAAGAAATTCGATAATTATTATCTATTTACTTAAAGTAATTACTTTATTAAAATTAAAAAACTCGGATTTAAAAATGAATATAATGAGTGGCGTGTTTTTAAAAAATTTCAAGAGATTTCACTAACCATTTTCCGGTAATTACTATTTATTTAAAATAATTATCTAATTAAAAGTCCGAAAAACTCAGATTTAGATAGTAATATAACGAAAGATGTTCTTTAAGGAAAAGTTCAAGAGATTTCGTCGAGAAATGTTCCAAAAAGAAACTTTTTCGCTGTTTTTTTACTATTCATCATAGATCTCGTTATCAAAGCTCTCTCTCTGGTTGGCAGTCGCCGGAGTCCGACGGGAGTTCTGCCACAGGTCGTCACTGGGAGGAACTTGTTGGTCGTTCGTCGTCCTCAGAAGGAAGAGGATAAAAAATAAAGAATAAAAAATGAAGGATAAAGGATAAGGGATAAGGGAAAACGGGCTTGGTTCTTTCTCTACTTAAAGCTGTCGTTTTCAAACTTTGCCAACACCAAAAATTTAATTAAATTAAAACCTGATTATAATTAAAAATTTAAAAAAATAAAGGTGAGTGATTTAGTTTTGAAATTTTTGGGGATTTTTTAATTACAGAATTTTAAAGGAAAATGAGGCAAAAAGTAATTGTCTCTTAGCAACAGTATTTTAAAGTTTCTTTTATTAACAAAGGTCGTAATCAATAGCAGAGAGAGACGAGTTTTCTATAAAATTAATAAGAGACTCGAAATTATAGAAATCTCAGAGGAGCAAATGTGAGCTGTTCTTCCAGTAAAAATAAGCAATTTCTCTAGTGAAAAATAAAAAATTAAATTTTTTCCTCCATTGTAGTAGTGTTTCATTTAATTTGAAAAGTACAAGATACATTAATTTTAATTATAATGCATACTACAAAAATGAGTAAAAGTTGTTATGGGATTACCTTTAAGGGCATGATGACAAACCGGTCAGCTGTGCTTGTTTAATTACAGAGCTCAAGCGTTTAAAAAACTGATAGAACATAAACACAAAAATATCAAATAATTTCATATGAGTAAAATATCTGTATAATCACGAAATCTATTTATTTTAAAGAATTAACAAAATTTGAGGATAAGAATTCAATCAGTTTTTATTTTATTTTTATAGATAAAACATCTCATCAACATATTAAATCACAATTTACCGGATACATTGTTACGATAGAAAGAAGACATTTTATTTACCCGACTTTTTGCCGTGGAAGAAAAGTCAAAGATTTTGCAAGAAATAGTTTTTGCAATTACTGACTGAAAATCTCGTGGACCCTATTGAGGAATTGTAGAAGACCTAACAGGACCTTGAAGGACCTTAAGGTATTTTGGAGGTACTTATGGATACCTAGGACGACTCGTCTGGAAGCCAGGAGACTGGACTCAGAATCCATCGCTGAGACCTCTTTCTTCGGGAACAAGCTTGAAGACTCGGGATCCTGATTGGATTTTTGGAATCCCCTTTGAGAAGGAGGAAGTTTTTATTTTGTTGAGGATCTGGCTGATTTTCCTTGGGTTCGTCTAGACAGAGTCCCGATTGTCTGTGAAGTAGTGTCTGATACTGGAAAAACATTTTCATAGAAGACCTTTTGGAAAATAAACTTACAGTAGAGTCATAGGTCCAGTATTCCATCTCGTGTTCACCACATTCCTTGAGTTGGACAATCCAGTTAGAAGCTTTCTCGGTTGCTGTCAAGCCAGTTGTTGTTCCACTGAGGCATTGGTGTTCGTCAGACTTGATCTGACCATCCTTGGTGTATATCCACAACTAAAATAGAATTAACTCTTATTCTATAAATTAAATTATGTGGATTATATGGAAGAATGAGGATCATTACGAAATTACTTCAACACGAGTTCCCGAGAAAGTTTGGAAGCTTCTGGGGTCTTAGTTTTAAGTGTTAATTTTGGAACCATATTATTGGAAAAATAAAATATTTTTACAAAGTTGTCTTAATGTTAACTTTTCGAGAGTATTTTAGAAAATTCCGAATTTTTAAGTCACTTTTGAACAAATCTAAATTGGAGGAATTTTCGATCAGAACAAACTTCAGTGGTTATTACTATATTACAAGGAATTCCTTTCAACGAAAATATCACTGGGTTACGATAGAAATACCCAAGAACTTTTTCGAACCTGCCACATATCAAATCCCATTGTACACTGGGATATTGTGAGCCGATGCTGTCGTTTCCCAACTTCTCCTGGCCTTGAGACCAGACAAGGTCGGATACTCGCGGAGGGATCTCTTCCGTATGCTATCTAAAAACTAAAATAAATCTCAACAAACCTCAGTGTGAGTGATTCCATTCAAAAACGACGTTTCATTCAGTAGATTGCATTCTTGAGGAGACAAAATCGGAAATTTGCCAACACCAATTACGGTATTTTGGACAAATCTGAGGCAATGAGATCTCGAGAAGATCTGCAGAATTTTCTTTCAAAAAATTTAACTTAAAAAAATCCAAATTAATTTGTTTTCCAAAACCTTTTCAAATGGAATCACTACTTTGAAAATTAGAATTTAAAACTGATGACTTACCCGTCCGAAGAAGGAGCCGGGGACCGGGAGGAAGTGCTGGGGCCAGACGTTTTCGAGATACCAGAGGAAGTTCTTGCAATGGAGTCTTTTCCGGAGCTCCAATCTTTCACTGACGTCGATCGTTTTGCTGAGAGACAGAGCTTCTGAAAATCCGAAATAATTTTTAAACTAATCTTTTTTAAAGAACCAAATTAATTTTAAATTGAACATATTAGAAAAAGAAATACGTACGTGGAGAAAGTTTGTAAAACAAATGTTTCCATTCGTCCATCCAGACTTCAGAAACCCTCACTAAATTTCCATTCAGGATTTTTCCAGAAGTTTTCCCACTTGGGAAATCATGAGGAGAAGCTTTCCGGAAAATATGCCCAACGTGAGAACAGGGTAGGATTTCAATCCTTCCTCCACATTGCCAGATTCGGAAAGAAATCTCTATATTTTCTCCTCCCCAGATATCCATCCCTGGATCGTATGTGCCCAATTCTTCGAAGTACTTTCTGTCGATGCTGAAGAGTCCTCCGGCCATCGCTGGGGTAGCTATGGGGGCGGTGGAGTCGTTGACTCTAGCCTTCGCTATCTTCGGGGGGACAGCATACCACCTGAATTGGAGACTCCAGCTGAAGGCTCCGTAGAACATCTCTATCCCTTTCTGGTAGGCGAAAGTACGGTCATTGATGACGTCGATGATTGGGCAAACAACTGCTTTTCTAAAACCAAATTCGGTAACAAACATCAATAAAACTATTTTTAGGAACTGTTATCTTCGAATCTAGTTTTCCAAAAGTTGTTATTTAAAAAAATATTATTGACCTGTCTTCTTTGATTCTGGACAACAATGGTTCTAACCATCCTTTGGTGCACTCGCAATGACTATCGAGGAACGTCAAAACATCTGCCTCTGCTTCTCCGGCCCCCATTAACCTGGCCCTTATAAGTCCGACTCTCTCTTTTGAGCGGATAATTTTTATCCTTACTGGAAGATTCCGGACTGCATCATCCAAGGGTTTTTTCAAAAAAGCTGAAAGCATTTGTTTTTAATTTTACTACAATAATCCACCAACTTCTCGTGCTGAAATCGTCAACCAGGATGATTTCCTTCAAAACGGCTCTAGGGGATCTGTCAATGACACTGATGATCGTCCTCATCAAGGTCGAAAAAGCCTCGTTGTGATACACTATGATCACACTCGTCGTCGGGAGGCTTTCTGGAACTGGATAGGTTTTGTTCTGACAAGCCAGTTTCCGGATGTCCGGGAGACTTCTGTTCAAGGCAATCTTGTCGCTGATCCACAAGTTGAATTGGTTTATCCCGAAGGTTTTTTCTGACTCCAATTCCTCTTTGATATTTAAATTCACGGCTCTTCCTTGATCTCCGAATCCAGCAACAGGACTGAAGTTGTTTGAATTCAGTTCTTCTAAAAATTTATTTACTTTAAAAATCGGAAATAAAATTACTACGAATCTTTTTGCATTGATTTTTGTTATATTATTTTAAATAAGAAAATACAAAGTATCTTTTCGGTTTTTTTCGAATTTCCCCACTGAAATCTAGAAATCGTGAGAATCAAATTAATATTTAGTTAGATTTTGTTATTAGAATTAATATTTATGAAAATGCTATTTATAAAGTTCTGAAAACTATGAATTTATCTTCTGAAATTATAAGTTCATGAATTTGCAAATTCATGGGTTTACGAAATTATTAACTCTCGAAGTTATAGAATTTTATATTCGTGACTTTTTTAATTTCTAAATCCACAGGTTTATGAATTTAAAAGCAATTTACTCATAAACTCATAGGAAAGAAAATACCAAGTTGGAAATGTCACAAACCTTCTGTCAAATTTGCCCTTTTCTCTGCAGGCAAATTTCCATTATAATGTCCGACGACCATCTGGATTCCCTTCCCCATATATGAATTTGGATCCACTGATCTCTCGCTTTTTATCGAATCATCTATTGGACCCAATAACTGAAATTTCTCAATTTAATTTTTTTAATTCAAAATCCACAAACCTTGTCCTGAGCAACGAGGATTAGAATGGTCAGCAAACACCAACAGATCATAAAAGCTAAGAATATCAGACAACATAGGAGAAATCTGTTGTTTCTTCTAGACAACCTTCTGATGTATTTCAAAATATAATTCCTCATTTTCAATTTCTTTAAATTTAAATTCCAAAATTCTTATTTTTTAGTTTTTAGTTCAAAGTTTTTATTTTTTCGAACCTTCTTGACCTGAACTCGACTGGAGCTTCATTGATCGAACAAAATTACCCGTAATTGATTTATTTTGAAAGGTAGTTTAAAATACAAAAAAACGTCAATTCAAGAATTCCGATTATCCTGAAAAACCAAAAATTACTCAAAAAAGTATTTGAGGCAAAAACTCAGAGGTCGCGTGGCAGAATCGGAAAATCGGCGAAAATGTGAAAGAGGCTGTTTTCAAAGAAGATCCTACCTGGTCTCGTCGGGTCCGTGACCTTGGTCGTCATCATGAGCATCGATCGCCTTAGATAAATTCCAAAAATTCACGGATTTTTTTCTTTGATTAATTTCTCCAAAAATGTATCTTTGAAAAAACTTTTTTAAATCCTTCTGTAAAAAGATTATCTTAAATAAATCTCAAAATTTAAAGTTCTTTTTTCACCAATTAATCTTCCGAAAAAATCGCCTTAAATAACTTTTAAAAATTCATAATTTTTTCTGCTAATTAATTCCAAAAACAAATTCTCTTTTTTAAACAAATTGTTCCTGACAAATTTTCTTGGAGAAAAATAATTCAATTTTTTTTCGGTTGTTTTTGCGGTCTGTACTGTAATTATCTCCCGATTGCGTCGTCCGAAAATTATTTTCCACGAAATTCTTTATTGATTGTTTTCCAAAGCCTGGATTTTCAACAAAATTTTCAACGACAAATATGTACAAAAAAATCCCCGTATTTTTTAAAGAGAAACTTCTGAAACTTCATTTTGTGGATCATCATTGAAGTTTTCCTCTCGAAGACAGAGTGACTCCTCTTTTTCTGATTTCTGGTTTTCCTGTTCAGTTTCGGAATCCAAAGACGGAGTGGGACTCATCAAGGAAGCTGTCACAGAGGCATTTATGTTAGTTGTCGTTGAAGTCGATGGAACAGCGTATCTTTCAACAGACTGAAAAAATTAACTCCACATATAAAAATCAAACAAATAGGTTTGAATATAAAAGTTTAAAATAGTCAGTTTTAAATTTAAAAAATGTTTAAGAAATTACATTTTGAGAGATGGATGTTGCATTCCTCGAAAAAATACGAGTTCTTTCGAAATATCGCAAACTGAAAAAATTACTTTAGATTTTAGACTTTTTGATTTATATCACCTTTGACGAAATTGCCTTGCAGCGTCATCGGTGATGCTCTTAATCCTCCTCCGATGACTCCGGATCATCTGGGCATGAGCATGTTGGATGGCTCTATTCATGAGGGTGAAGATCATTGGGTAGGCACTGCAGCTTATGTACGGCAGTAGATGGATAAAGTACGAGAAAATAACAACTAAAATAATATATTTTTGTTTTGTTTTGGATTGCATGAAAATTACGAGTTCTTTGAGAAAGATTTGTGTTGAGTTTTCTGTGAGCGAAGAGGAAAATCCAATAAGGAGACCAGCAAAGGACATAAACGAAGGTTAGAACCAAGGCTGTCGAGATAATTTTTTTAATTGCTGTTTCTGAGATCCCGGATTTTTTGACCAACGTTGTTTCTGCTCTTCTTCGGAGGAAAAACGGGACCGACATGTACCAGTAGAGGATTCCTCCAAGGGGTATGGCATAGTTGGCTATACAAGCAACAATGTTAAATCCGGTTTCAATTGCTGAAAAAATTAATTGATCTTTAAACAACTTTAAAGTTTATTTAATTTAATTGTACTTTTTATTTTTTAGTTCATCGAGTTAGTGTTTTTTCCACTTTCTAACTTTTTAAAATTTAGTTATTCAATTAATTTTTTAAACTTACTAGGTGGAGGTTGGAAGGAACACTTCCTCATGATGAGAACCGATTTCGCTGTGTGGTTTGCGTTGAGATAAAAAGTGACGACCCCCGTGTAAGCAAAGACTGGCCAGAGGACAATCATCACGAGAACGAAACACAATAGAATTTGCAAAAGCGCAAATTTCAAATTAGCGGCTTTTTCTTGGTATTTCTTGTTTAAACAGACCGTGGCGTAGCAGGTCCTACTGATGAGTAAAGCTATAATCGGAGCCATGAACTTATTTAACGAATCAAAAATTAAGTAAGTCGTGCATGCTTTTTCACTGAAGATCCAGGTCCCCAGAATAAAATCGGACACGAGGAAAACCATTCCTGAAAATTTTTTGATTTGGAAGTTAAAATTTAAAAACTGAAATTTTACCTATCATGATGAACAAGTCTGAAAAACAGAGAGTCATGATGTAGAAGAGGATAGATTTCGGGACTTTGACACTCTGGGTGAAGATCAGGGGGAAGATGACGTAGAGGACCCAGGAGTTGACGACGAATCCAATGACATTAAAGATGATGTAGGAGACTGCCACATAGACCCGATAACCCTGAAGTTTTGAGCTTTAAGGTTCATTGATAATTCATTTTACTTCCTTCAGATGACAGATTTACGTCAATTTCTTGATGTTTAATTTATGTTTCGATAATTAGTTTCATTACATTTTAATATTCAGGTTTTATGAAATTTGTATTAGCCTTTAATACAGAATTTTGTCTTTTAAATTTTCATAATTAGTTTTCTCGGAAAACGAGTATTGAATGTTTTGGACTTACTTGCAGAGGCAGATAATGATAGATTTGGGAATAATTTTGGACGTCTTCAAGTTCTGTGAAGGTAGCTTGCATCTTCGAAGGGAAATAACACCCCTGCAATAATTATTTATAAGAAGACGAAAAAGTACAAAATCATCAAATTCCAAAAAAGTATTCAAAGACTTGCAAGTAATTACAGTATTAAATAGAACGCGAACACGAATTTTGTAAAATTATCTCCATGTAGGTTTTTAGATCTTACCAAAGTTCAAAAATCGTTGGCTTTTTTTAAATACGGTAAGTTTAGAAAATAATTGGAAAATTAGAAACAAAAGCACGATGGAATTTTCTGGACACGAACTCGCGGAAGTCCTAAGTTTTAATATTGGCTTTGAAATTAGACTATAAAAAATTAAAAATGAACGTCGTCACGAAATTGTTCCGACATAAATTTTTCGAGCTTGGAAATTTCTAGAAGTCTTGGGTTTTCTAGAACGCTAGTTTTAAAAACAAATTATATAAAAATTAAAAATGAATGTTTATACGGAATTCTTTGTGTGAATTTCCAAAATCAAAGGGCTCGAGTTTCAGACTTTTTTCCGAAAATTCCCATATTTCTCAGAAATTTTGGTCCAAAAACTAAAAAACAAAGCATAAAAAAGCGTTTCAGATACCAACCTTAAACAGAATTTGATTGTTTTTAATACAATTATCCAACAAGACTCTATTAGATTGGATCTTGGAGAAACTACAAACTTCTCCAAGTATAAATTTCCGATAGAATGTAAATATCACAAAATTAGGATATGTGGCAAAATGTGAATTTCAAAAATATGTTTTTAGTAGAATTTAACATCCAAAAAACATAGAGCTTTAGTACAATATGAATTTCACTTATAAGCCGTAATAAAGTATTAATGCCAGAAAATTAGGTTCCTTGTCAAGAAATAAATGCCATTAAATGCATGTTTTGAATACAACATTAACTTCGACGAAAATTGATCTTTAGTAAGACATGATTCTCGCTAAACATAAGTTCTTGACAAAATATAAGATTAAAAAACTTCGATCTCTGTAAAAAATAAACACCGCTAAATATAAGTTTCGGGTACAACATGAATACCAAAAGACCAAAGTTGTCGGAAGAACATGTATTTGATCGAACTTAGTTTCTAGAAAAGAAAGTGTGACTTATAATTAAAATTCCTTACATCATTATTAAGTTATTTTTATTGTATATTATAAAAATGCCAAAGTGTTGTTTCATGTTTGTCTAGACAAAGTATCTGGAATGGTTTGAAAATTCGAATCCACTTTGGGAAAAAAGTAGACGCTCATCCCCTCTTCGTCAGAGATAGTGGAAAAGCATTGAGTTTGCAACCATTAAAATATTTACAAACTTTTTTCAAATTGGAGTCATTAAAAAAGTTTTTAAATTTTTTTACATTTAAAAAAAACGTATGAGGCATCAAAACCAAAAAATTTAAAAAGTGAAATATTAAAAATTTGAAAAAAAATGGAAAAACGAATTATTAAAAAATTAAGCAAATTAAAACTTGAAGTATTAAAAAGGTTAAAATATTGAATATTCATGAAATTTAAAAACCGAGTTCATTAAAAAATTAAGATCAAAGATGAAGGAGAACGTTCTTACAGAAACCCCACTCATTCAGTTCCGTTTGATTATTTCAGCATAGTGAAAACAAATTATTAATTTACTTTTTTTGTTAGGGGGCAAATCCTACCGTGAAAAATTTCCTTCAATTTAATTTTCTTGGATTATCTTTATGGAACAGGAATAAATACAAATCCCTTTTTGTTAAAAAAGAAATCTCGCCCTTAGGAAATTTTTCTTGGATTATTTTAGTGGAACATTCGGAATCATACTTTTTTGTTAGAAACTCCTACAACGAAGAATTTCATTAAATTTAACTTTTCGGATTATTTTTTGATGAAATATGACTAAGTATAGATTTTCTTTTTCTTCACAAAATCTCACGACGAAGAATTTCATTAAATATAGCTTTCTTAAATTATCTTGGTGGAACATTAGGAAATGCATTTTCTTTTTGCTAAACAAATCCTACAACGAACAATCACATTCAGTTTGATTTAAATTATTTTATTGGAACAGTAGAAAATGTGTTTTCTCTTCCTTGTTAAAAAATCTTATGACGAATAATCTCATTAGATTTGACTCCCTTAAATTATTTTAGTAGAACAATAGGAAGTACTTTTTTCGTCTCTTTTTAGGGCGTTCCATAAAAAACAATTTCATAAGGTTTAATCTTATTGGGTTTTTGGCCAAATATAATTAACTATAAATTTTCTTTTTAATAACGTTTACTATGGTAATTTTGTAAAATTTGATTTTCTTTCATTAGTTTCTAACGAAATATGGGTAAATATAAAATTTATTTCACCAAAAAACCTAACCACGAAACATTCATTCAAATTAGTTTTTGATTTTTTAGAAAGTATGAATCAGTGTAAATTATACTTTCCGTCAGCAATCATTACGAAAACTTTCATCAGAATTAATTTTTTACAAGTTATTTCGACTGAATAAAAATGCTTCCTCAAAGTAGAATGCCATGAAAAAATTCAAACCTCGGGACTCTGACTAATTCCGAAAATTCCCATTGGGTTTTGTAAAATTGTACATAACTTCGTGGGATTCTAACTTGTAAAAGTTCAGGAAACATAGAGTCATTATGGGAAAAATTAATTCAGAAATTCAAAAATAATTATTATCCAAATTCAAGTTCATTAGGATTAAGACAAACATGATATCAGTCATGCGGCCTTAAGATCTTCAGCTTGAAAAACATTGCTAAAAGTACTAATTGGTGGTAAAAGAGGAAAGCGTAAAATGTTAAAGATTGAGCAGATGAAAAAAAAATACAAAAACCTGGAAAAGGTTAAAATGACAAGGTTTTCAATAAATTAATGAAATTAAGAAATTTAAAAAAATTAAAAAGGTGAATCATGTTACACCTATATGAAAAGCAAAGTAGTTCCTGGAAGAAAGAACGTACTTCATTCTCCAAGTTGGTCTAGAAAGACAAAAAAATACTCGAAACCTTTTTTCTCACGGGGGAAACCTGGAAAATCCCCCGCGTCACATCCGAAAAAAGGAAATCCCAGTCTTCACTACAAACGATTATTACGTAGCCATGAAAACGGAAACAGATATTATTATAAATTTCTCATTTACAAAAATATTCTATATTTTCCAGAGTTTCGAATTCTGAAAATCCTAAAACACACTTTTCCGGAAATTAAAACTAATATGATTATAAAATTTTTTAAAACGAATTTCCGGAGTTTTTGGGAATATCTAGAATTTTTTATCTTGAGAACCAGATTTGAAAACTATATTTCCATAAAATTATTGGATATTTTCGAGCATTATACCTTCACAAAAACCAAAATAAATTTTTCACAAAGTTATTTCGTAACGAATTTCGAAAATCTTTTAAAAAATCCTAGAATTTTCATTTCAAGTTTTGATTCATAAATAATAAAATTATAACAGTTGCAAATAAATTTTTGACGGAATTTTTTCGAAACAATTCCCAGAATTTTTAGAGACTTTATGAATTCAAAATTTCAAATTGTTTTCGCAAATATGTTACTATAAATGTGCAAGATAAACTTTCCATGAAATTGTTCCGAAAATGATTTCCAGGATTTTCTGGAAAATTAAAAATTTCTTGTTTCCTAATGCTCATTCTAATGCTATATTAACATAAAACCAAAAGTAATTTTTCCACGAAATCACTTCAAAGATAGTTTCCTGAAAATTTTAAAAATCCTTGTTCTCGAATATTTTTCTAAAGATACATTAGTACAAAAACTAAAAACAAATTGTCTGTAAATTTATCTCAAAAATAATTTCCTGGAAATTTAAAGACTTCTTGTTTTCGGATATTCTTCCCAGAAAATTTTCACGAAATTCTGGAGCGCTCCGAAGATTTCTGAAGAGCTTCATAAACTTCCGGAAAATCCACTTATTAAAAATACGGTACAAATAAGCTCTGTTTGTATTTATCAAGGATATTTGTTATTTGGAATTAAAAGGAGATAAATTGTAAAATAAATATGAGCCTGAATATAAATACGGGGACACAGTGTTAAAATCATCCTTAACTAACTTTGAAAACGAAAATTTTTGAATAAATAAATATTTAAGAAACTGAAAGCTTAAAAATAAAATTTTAAAGAATCTTTTGAAAATAATCTTAAAAAACAACTTTTAAAAAGTAAAACAAAAAAGTGTTTTTAGAAAAGAAAGTTTCTAAAAGAAAAGAAATTAAAGCAGAAAAATTTTAAAAGTAAAGTTAAAAGGAGATTCTTTTAAATGAATATTCTGTCATAACAAAATTCTGGATGAAACTTTCAAAATGATATTTTTTAAACGAGTTTCCGTGGCACAATGTTGTCAAGCCCAAAAATGACGCCTAAAATACATACTAATTATTTTTTAGCTTTGGATATCTCACGCTTGACAGAATTTGTCGAATAAATTTTTATCAAATAAATTGACAAATGAAGCACTCTCATCTTGAGACACGAAACTTGTTTCCATAATTCTAATTTTAAAAATTCAAACAATGAGAAACAAAGAAATAATTAAGCCAAAAAAGAAGTCATTTTTTGATCAAAATTAAATTTTAAAAAGTAATTCTTTTTGAATTGAAATTAAGGTTTTTCTGAAGCTTAAAATTCTGATGCCGGAATTAAACAAGACCTTAGATATATCCTATAAGACGGATCTTCCACGAAAAAAGAAGACCGAAAAAGTTCCAAAAATAAAAAACAAGCTGTTTTGACAAAAAAAATTTTAAAAACGAAAACTAACAATTTGAGAAATTTGAAAACGATGTCCATATCCAATTTAACATTTTTCCGATTCGGCGGTTTCAATAATTAGAGTACCTTTTATTTTTAAAACTTCGGAAATAGCACTTTTACATTCTCTATTCTATAAAAACACCGCATCTTTCATGCTATAAAATTTTTAAAATAATTTTCTTTAAAATTCACTTTTGAAATTTCTCTTAAAATCCATTTCTGGAAAATTTTAAGATTCATACTTAAAAACTTGTCAGAATTTGTTTTTAGAATTCTTTAAAGATTCATGTTTAGTTTTCTAATTTTGTAATTCTCACGAAATAACTCAAGAAAATATTTATTTTTAAGACTTTATTAACTCGTTTTTATTTCTTTAGACTAATTTTTTTCTAGAAAAAGGGGAAATGAAGTGACTAGAGTAAATCTTAGGTAAATAAGATTTTCGATTTTATCGTTGTAAAACCCGTGCTCCGAATCTCAAGGGAATTATTATTTTCACACAAAAAATGAAAATTGAAAATTAAAGTTCGTAATTACAGTAATCGGGGGAGTTACTTTTGCATTTTCAGAAGTTTGATGAGGAGGGAGTCCAATTGCCAGAGGTCAAAGAACTCCATTTTGTGGTGATTTTCTAGACATTCCATTCCGACACTCTAAAAAACAAAAATAAATAATTTAAAGTCGATGTATAACTTACAAATATATTCGACATAAGAAGAACGAGACATCCAATCCTCTCTGCGATAACATTATCGTCGAAACCCTGTTTGACGTAAAATTGGTTTAAACTTGCAAATAAGGCATTAATCTCGGAATTCAGAACGTCCTTCACCGGAGAGCTCATATGCCGGACAGCACTTTTCCAAGAAACAAGGGTCTTCAGAGCACAAAACTCCTCATACTTGAGATCCATTTCTTTCATCGGGTTGATTATTTCCGCGACGACCCTTTTCACTAATGGCTTGTATATCATTGCTTTTATCTCAGAGCTGATCTCCTTCTCGTCTTCCCAACCGATGTTGGAATCCTCAGTCATGGATAGAAACATTCCATTTGACATAATGAACCGCTCTGGATATCCGATTTTCAAGGTGCAGTAAGCCGGATCCAGAATTGCGTGATAAAGGACACATCTTCGAAATAAAGTTTTCTGAAATGACTAATTTTAAAAACAACGGAAATTGTAAAGTAAATAAGCTAAAAAAATTAAATAAACAACTTTACGGTAAACAGAAATAATTAAAATTTTCTCGAAGTAAATAACTTTGAATGAAGTTTAAAACTAATTAGATTTTTAGAGTAGATAACTTCAAAACAAATTTGATATTAAAGTTCACCTTTTCAGCTGTATTTAATTGATGAAAGTAACTCCAACTTCTGAGCCATTCAAACATGACGAGGATCATGGAACGGATATCGTTTTTGATTTCCATGAATTTCAGAGGTCTGAGATCATCCAAAGTGTAAGGGATCTCGGAGTCACTCTCGGATAGCAAATCGTCCAAGTACCTGTCGCAATAGAGTATTTTTCTTCTTTCGTTTGTTTTGCATTCTTCTGCTATTAAGTTTTGCAAAATTGATTCCGACTGCCAATAAGGAGGAGAAACATTTGAATTGTACCTTCCCGGAGAAAACTGCTTTGGATGGCAGTCATAGGTAGTCGGAGAGCTCGTCTGAAGATAACAGTTGTTGTTTGTACCTTGTTCTACGATAATGTAACTGGTCGTACTTTGAGACCCCTCAAAGATAACAGAACCAGCAGTACTGGAAGAAGAGGACAAAGAGTCAGATCTTCCGGTGACGAATGGCGTGACTTCCACATTCGATGGTTCCTAAAATTGTTGTGTAGCAGGTGGACTATATACTCTGACCTGACTCTTTACATAAACTAGACTACAAAACATGTCAAAAAACCCACAACAAAGACATAATTTTTATCACCATTTGCCGGAGTAACATTTGAATATTGCGTTTGATTCCCTGAATCAACACATTGCCATGAGCTGGCCGGAGATTGCTTGACTACAGTATTGTATTTTATTTTTCTCCTTCCCATTATCGAATCTCTCCTCGGCTGGACCGCTGTAAATCAATAATTCGAGAAAATTTGATAACCAAAACAAACCTCGTCTATCCATTCCTGCTTGAATACACTTCCTGTATCGACAAGCTCGGCAAATAACCCGCATCGCTACAAAAGTACTTGATCATTAAAGTGAGGTACACAATATGGAGTAAATACATAAATAATTGAAATAAATATATAGAAATATGTGAAAACATAAAGTAAATAAAAAACAACATATGAAAATAAAAAGTAAGTATATGAACATTAAAATTAAATATGTAAAAACGAACCGTAGTTGATTCTGCAATTGTTGTCATGAGAACATTCGAATTGTCTGTTTAATGTTACTGTACGTCTGAAAAAAGCAGCACATGCCGAACCTAAAAATTATTCACATAACTAATCATCAAAATAAAAATCAACAAATTAGAACTAACAAGAAGGAGCATTGAAATGATATCCATTGGATGGAGCACTGCAAACATGACATTTCCTTTCATATTCGTTGTTTTGAGACCAATCTGGAGAATTAAAAGCTTGATCACTGACTAAAGATATATTAACTATTTAAAGAATAATAAAAACAACTTTACCGGATTGATCTACTATCACTTCCATCATGAAAAATCGAGGTTAATTATATTCAACTTTGGTTTCCTTGAAGATGGAATTTGCTCGAAGAAAAAAGAGAAAAAAATAAGAAGGAAATAACAAGAAAGCTGTTAAGTTTCGTTCAGGGCAGTCTGATGCATGGAAACGACGACTGATATAAACACACGCTGATATAATTGCACACCCGAATCCAGAACACACTTAAATCCTGGGCAGTTACTGATATGTCAGCACATTTGACATACCGGAATACTACTAACAGACCTGATACCGTCTGTACTGATAACGTTTTCTTGCCAGACTTTGGCAATAAATCACAAGGTTGGGTTTTCATCCCACGAGGGAAATATGATTGAAAAACACCTTCAATTCTTTTGTTTTGTAACCATCAAAAATTTTAATCAAAACAAAATTCTCCAAACCACATGGTTTTTATTTTTATGTTTATAGTTTTCTTCGATAAAAACAAACAAGTTATCAGTAGTCTCCAAAATTTCAGACAATCTAATTTATTTTTATTCTATGCTATTTCCTGACTAGGCAGTTACTCTCGAAGCACTTCTGAAACTTCTAAAATTCCTGGAATTCCCGAACATTTAAGAATTTTTGAAATTCCTTAAATTTTTGAACTCTTAAATTTCTCGAGATTTTTTAAGTTAAATAAATTCCTGGACTCTTGCACTTTTTTGAATTTCTGGAACCCTCGAAAATTTCAAAAGTCCTAAAACTTCAGCAGCTTTTGGAAATTCTGGAATTCCTGGAAATTTCTGGAACTTTTGAAGCTCGGTCAATCCGTATAGAATGGATACTTTGGGGCAAACGAACTTTCTCCAAATTGTATCTTTTCTTTTTCTTCTGATATGTTGACCTTCCCGAAATGGCATTCCCTGAAATAAAATTACTGTCAAAAGTGATATTCTTTGAAGTGCAATTATTGCGAAAAACAATACTCTTTGAAATTAAAGAATATTTCAGAAAGCGATTGTTTCGGTTTGAAGAACATTGTAAAAATAGATAAAAATTACTTGTAATAAGGACTGGGAAGAGAGGGATAAAGTTCACTGAGGATGGAGCTGGGCATCCGGACCCGTTTCCTCGACGCCAGAAGAGCTTCCAGTTCTTCCCCAAGTTGGTCGTCTTCCTCGACGACGTTCCCCGCTTCATCTGTGACGGTGACTTGGACGACAGATTCGGTGCTGTCCTGTGTAGCTTCGATGACGTTTCCGTTTGCGTTTCCGGGTTCATTTTTAACTTTAACTTTGACTTTTGTAAAGATACCAGACAGCAAAGGAATGGTCTCGATGATAATCGGAATAAACAAAGAAAGTTTTTGATCAACCTAAAAAAGAAATTAGTGCATATACTGTATGAATTTTCTTATACAATTAATTCCAGGAAATACTGCAAGTTGATTGAACTGCATTTTGAGAGTCTAGGGGCCAGAGAAGGAAGGAGCACTTTTTCTTCCCAGTCACGCTGGGCACTCGCTGCGACGTCCGGCTTTTCGATTGTCAGGATGTTTCTGCTCGTTTTCCTTGTACATTCAGATCCACTGAATGTCTTTGCTCTAAAAAAACTCCCATTCAAAAAAAACAAAAAAGATAAAAAAAGAAATTCAAAGGAATAAAAAAGTTAAAAAAAGTTTTAAAAAAGTTTTGGAAAATATAAATCCAAAAAATGAAAGAATAGACAATTTTAGAAACCTTAAAATAATAAGCAATTTTAGAATTTAGAGAATTTAGATATTTAATTAATATGAAAATGGTTAATTTAAAATCAAAGAAAAATAAAATTACCGATAATTGACTTCCTGTCTCAGACGGATCAGAGGGGATTTGATGGATCTCTGGCTTTCGTTGTTGATCTTGCAATGAACAGTTATTGTCTCCCCAGGCGTATATCCTATTCTTTCGAGACTCATCTGAGCATTGATCGAGCCTTGTTTTCTGCAACAAAATTTAATGTTGTAGTTTGAATCCGAGACCGAAGCTGGAGATAAGGCTTCGGAATCCCCATTGATATCCTCGATTCCGACGACAGTGAAGACTTTCCTCGCGACAATGTCGAAATCCCATGGTCTTTCGCAAGTTGCTCTACATGTATATCGGATAAATCCAAATTCACCCTCGAAAGATGATGGCAGAGTTTTTGGCAAGGTGTACGAAAAAGGAACTTCATGAATTCCAGCTGGTAAAATTTTTTCCTAAAATGTTTGGTTAACTTTTATATTAATATTTTTTAAGTTTTTAATTAGATCATTAATTTTGGTTTTCCTCGGAATTCTCAACTTCTTACTTCAAAATTTGTCCCAGATCCTCAATTAGTATGTTATTTAAAAAATTCTTAATTAGCATGTCGTTTCAAATTTAAATTCTTAATTAGTATGCTATTTTCAAATGTTTGGAAATTATTAATTCGTCATTTCAAAGTTTTCCAAAAAGTCCAATTAATTTGTTATTTTTAATCTCCAAAAATTCTTAATTAATTTGTTATTTCGAAATCTTGACTCACTCTTGATTTCCCGTCAGGAGAAGTGGCGACGAATTTCGATGTGTAATGAGTATTCAGTTGTTCACAAAAATAAGGAACACTATCGCTACAGTGGATTCTGGACTTTCCGGAATGCTTTGTCCAGTAAGTCCTTGCTCGGCCCTTCAATTCCAGGAGAATTTCATTCACTTTTTTTTCTTCGCTGGTCTCGATGATCACTTTTCCAGTAATTTCTTGTCCCGCAAAGTAGACTTCTTCTGGATTACTCAAGATAATCTCGAAACGATCGAGTTTAACCATGATAAAGACAAATAGTTACAGCTTTTTTTTCATCTGAAACGTGACTTTCGATAATTGGAAACCGGCCACGAGAGGAATTCGAAAAAGAAGTTTATGTTAACAATATGCGGCGAGGAATCGATATAACGGATTTTTTTAAATGGACAACCTCCGTCGGCGAAAGTCAGCTGTTACCCGAGTAAAGTTTGTCTCGATATTCTTGACGTAATAACTCATTAAAAAATCCCCCAACAAGACCTGTATGAATTTTACATTAAAAAAGCAATAAATTTGGATTGTAAAATTTACAAAATTAAGAAAAGTAATAAATTTACATTAAAAGGGGAATTTCAATTTGTGAAAATCAGAAAAAGTTGGATTTATTTTTCCTAGCATTTTTTGGAAAAAAGATTCATAAATATCGAGGGAAAGATGATTGACGAAGAATTGAAATCTCCGGGACACAATGGGGAAGCCTAATTCGACATGAAAAGAGCCTTTGACCCCGTGTCCCTACTGTAATGCATCCGGAGGCTTGTGCCAGATGATTGCTCGAAGGAAGAATAAAGCAACAAAAATATGGGCGAAGATTTAAAGCCAAAAATATAGGCGCAAATTTAGAGCAACAAAAATATGGACGAAAATATGTAGACAAATATTCAAAGCTATAAAAACATAAAAAGCCGTTTGTTGAAAAAGCCAAACTTTCGTCTTTTGAGTTCATCCCGACATTTAGAAACGAGGAATATAAATCAAAAAATGATTAGAAAGAAAATAAAAATTTTGGAAGATTTCGAAATTCAGATATTGACTCAAAAAAGTTTTTCCGAAAAATTCTAATTTAGGGAAACCAGGAAAAAATAAAATACGAATTTGGGGAAATGTGAAAATTGCCAAAATTAATTCTTTGGTGAAATGCGGAAATTGCCGAATTTGAGCTCTCTGGGAAATAACGAGTGAATTTCAATTAGGATTTTAGGATCACTTTCTCATTTATTATTTCTATCACGCTATTATAAAAATCAACGATGGAAATTTTTACGAAGTTGTCTCGACACGAATTTCCGGGATTGTGGAAGTTCTAGAGTTCCTGAATTCAGGCGGTTCTAAAAGTCCTCCACGAATTCCGGGAGATTGAGGAAATTTCCATGGTATTTCATAACAATCCAGAAAGTTCAACGAAATCTTGAAAATACCAAAAGTTCTCGGTGGATTTTGGAAGATTGAGGAAGTCCTTCGGATATTTCAGAATACTTCAGATTTTTCAATGAAATTCTCGATAGGTTCCGGGGAGTTGTGATGAATTGAGGGCGAATCAAGTAGACCTGCTAAACCCACGTGGAAAATCATTCAAAAAATGGAGTATTCTCAAATTTCAAGTTAACCGTCAAGTCTCTTCAAAAAATAAGAAGGCCATGAAGTGGCATCCGTGAAAGGCCGTATTTTCCGACTCCTTACGGCTTTTTTAAAAACTAAACAACCGGCATGACAAACTGGACTAAAGTTTGTTAAGCAAAAAGACGGACTGACTCTTCAAGAAAGAAAGCTTCAGGAAGATTTGGCGACGGCAGTTGGAAAAATGACGAGAACAACGACTTGAACATTTTTGGTTTCGGTCCAGCCTCTTCCAAAAATTTCCGAAATTCCAGAAAATCCAAAAATTTTGGACAGACCGAAGTCGGCACTCGAAACATTTCCAACTTGAAAGCCGGATTGAAAACAGATGGTTCTTTGACTGTAAAAACCGCAATCTGGATCTCTCAAAAGCAAGAATTTGGTGGAAAATTGGACGGAAGTACCTCTCGAGGAAAATCCAAAACTCAAAGATTTCAACGAGATCAGTCAACCGGGATTATGTAATTATGAAAATTGGGAATCAATTGCACCATGAAATTTTTCAAAGTAAATTGACAGAAAAATGAGAAGATAAAAAAATCAAAATGTTGATTTTGAAAAAGTTGCACTAAACTTTGAATTATTATGGTTCAAACTGAAAAAAAATTTAATTTTAGAGAAATGTGAATTTTTGTCAAAATTTAATCCCCAGGGAAAATGGAAGAATTAAATTTTGGCAAAGTGTGAATTTTGATAAATTCTAATCCCCGGAGAAAAATGAATACCATTAAATTTTTTCCTTTGGCAAGACGTGAATTTTGATAAATTTAAATCTTCGGTAAAAGATGAATACCATTAAATCTTTCTTTGAGAGATGTGACTTCTTTTTGAGTCCGAATCCCCAGAGCAAATTGAGTGATCATATCAGTTAAGATTCTTTGGCCTTTTCCCTATATTTATTCCTCTCATGTTCATAAAAATCAGGATTACATTTTTGAGGTTATCTCGGCACGAATTCCCAGGAAATTTTAGGATTCTTGAATACAGGCAATTCCGGAATTTCCACAGATTTTAAGACCAAAGAAGTTCATTTTGCCGAAGGAAATCTATCGCAATTTTTATGAAGATTATTTTTATTAAAAATCCAGCATATATACTTTGGCCCGTGATGCCGAAATTCGATATGGAAACTCCTTGGAGATTAGTTCATCGGTTCAAATTCGCCTCTTTATAATCATTGATGAAAGTGTGACACTTTTCCAACCATTTTTGAACCGAGAGGGCATCTGCTGGCGGGGCGGATTCTCCACAGATTTGGAGGATACAAGTATTTAGGTAAATATACTGTAGAGGTCCCTGGATTGCGTGAGTCCTCTGATCACGTAACTCCCGAACGATCTGGAAGAATTAATATCAATTAAAAAATATGAATATTGGTTTAAGGCAAAAAAGCTACCTTAGGCACATTTAGAGAACTTCCAGATGCCATCCTGGATCTAGCCATGTCGATGGCCACTAGGGTACCTGTTCTCCCAACACCGGCAGAACAGTGGACGACGATGGGAACTGGAGGTTGGCTGTTGGTCATAGGCTTGACGGAATCTCTCGCAAGATCCAAGAGTTTCGAAGGAAGAAAACAATCTTCGGGAACCCCATCATCGGGCCAGCCGACCCATTGGTAGTGGTTCAGGAGATGGCTTTTTTTACTGGAAAGATACATTAGTTTCTTTTAAATTATCTCACTAACTTATGTATAACTTTCAAGATCGTCACTTGAACTTTTGGAAGAGTACTGTGGCCCACGGAGACGTTCTCGACCGTGACGTCACCGTAGTGAGCCCGTCCACCGTCGTCGTGAGGCCAGTAATCGGCACATTTCCTCTGGCCCTCCTCGACTAGGTCACAAAGCATCACTATGGACCCTACTTTTTCGGTGGCAATCATGAACCAGAAATCATCAATCGTGTGTCCTAGAGGAGCCTGAGTGAGGATGTATCTTTGGTTGTTCGTCGTCACCCAATTGGCGTGGATATAATCATCCTGTGGGTCCCTGCCTTTCAGGACGACTCGAGAAGGCTCGTGACATTCTATATCCCGATATCTGAAGAGATTGATATATGAACTTCTTGATGAAATTGATATATAAATTCCCTTCAAGAAAGCGATATACGAACTTCCTCGAGGAATTGATATATGGATTTCCTTGGAAAAACAGAATTCACCTATTTTTGACTGCTTGTTTTCCATGCAAGGCCTCTTTGACGGCAGCTTTATAGTTACTGATTTCCCTGAATTCTTCGACGAGATCGCTGGGCTCTTTGGAGGTGAGTTGCTTAATGAACTTGACGGAAACACGCTTTTCCTGTTTCTAGAAGGAGAATCATATCGAGAATCCAAAGAATAAATAAACCAACCTTTTCTTGGTTCGAACTTTTTGCTGTGTTCGACTGATCGTTACCCATCACTAATATAACTAATCTGGAATCGTTGTGTTAGGAAAGAATCAATCGAATTATCTGACGCAATCGACGTACATAGATAAAGGGAATTTTCACATCTGCTATAATCTTCTTTAATCGAAGGAGAGATTTTTATTGACAAAACGGAAGACTAGCTTATCGCCGTTCTTGGTTTTCTTTTAGTTGCTGTTAATACCAGGGATACTTCCACAAAAATAAGTCCGTCAATATTTCCCAGGGGATAGTAATATTAATATATCGATTTCGGAGGTGTTTCGATATAAAAAAGCACTAAATTAACCTTTTTCTTTATTTTAGTTAACGCACGGGGTTGTGGAAAAAAGTGTTTGGTCCGGACCCCCGCTTTGAGGAGGAAACACTTGCCTTGGACGCACGCAATGGAAAAATACAAAAACAACATAAACACAACAGTACATGAAAAGTACAAAGGAATATGTTTGAAGAGTATAAGAAATATACAAGAATACAAATTATATACATATATAAGTAATGTATATATAAAGTACATAATATATACACAGTGTATATATTTCCCATATATAAACAATGCTTTGAGAGTCCGTAATACTTTATTTTGAGATCTTTGGTGACAAATGACGGAAATAAGACACGTTTTACGTTTTGGGATATTAAATTAAAAAAATTAAACTTCAATTATGCCTCATTCGAGGACTTTTGGAATGCAACATGACTAACAGCTTTTCGAAATGACTATTCGGGAAAATTGCGACCAAAAGACGTTCTAGAATTACGTAAACAAGACGTCGATTCAGGTGACGACTTTGTAAGGCATTTGATATATCGGAAATGCCCATGTTCGTCGTCGTGGATCCCATGAAGAGTCGGAGTTCGTCTGGGAGAGCGGAGAGCATCAGACAACGTGCCAGAAGTCTCGCTCTAAGGGATTCTGAAGCCGGTCTTTGTCCCGTGTTGGTTGCCAGATGACCTCCAGGCCAAGTAGAATCCCTAAAATTGTGTCATTTTGGAAAATAAATACTTTTAAAGGAATTAATTCTTGCCTAAAAGCGACTAAATATTGGAGAACTTGGTCTTCTGAAGTCAGAAATTGGACCACGTCTATTATCCTCCTGTTTATGGAAGATCCGAAAGCAGCATTGACGAATTGTCGAAGAACAGAGACAAGACGTCTTCTGAACCACTGATTCCGAGCTCTCAAGCCGAAAACCTCGTCCACGAAAAGCAGCATCACCCTCATCGGGATGTTCTCGCTCTCGACATTGTCCAACTGAGCAGCTACCCTTGTATGTTCTTCCTGTTCTCCCGACCGACTTGACTGTAATAAAAGTATTGAACATATTTAAGTACAAAAACGTATAAAAATATAAAAATCTATATATGAATTTATGAGAAATTGCATAAATTCATATATAAATGTATGTATGTTTATATGAAAATGAAATATCAACGAACCCTAAGGACACTGGCGGCTCTATTCAGCTCAGATCCGACTTTGGTGACAAAGGTGGAGCTCGGAACCTGTGTCACGGCCGTCCCGAAGGTCTTGACTCCACTCATGATCGGATCGAACATGGCATTCATTAATTTTTTCGGAAACCCGTTCTGATTTCCGGTGTACTTTTTCTGACTAAGAAAATCAAAAATATCTGCTTCTAGACCTCTATTAGCTTGAAGAACATTAGGTTGAAGAATACATGCCATATATGAATTCAAAGCTTTGCACCGTCGTTCCAAAAAGTGCTGATCGAGGTTGTTGAAAGTCTTTTTTCCTGGAAAACTCAGATTCCTCAATTTTTTATACCTATACTGAATAGTGGCGTTCAAGGTGTGGAAATCCGAGTATCTTCTTATGACGTTCCAGGTAGAGGAATTTTTTCCGTCGTTTTTGTTCACACGGACGTTATAGAGAGCGAACATCTGCTTTCCTTGCTGACCGACTCCGAGGGTCTCGACCACGACGGTCGTCACGGGTCCATTGGGTTTCGTCGTGGATCCGTTGGGACTCATCACACCCTCTGAACTCTTCGGAGAAACACTGATGTCAGAAATATTGCTCGTGACGTCATCGGGAACATCGATGGACATCTGCGAAGGAGAATCCGCGGTCTCTTCATCTTCATCGTTCTGGCTCAAAATCCCCAGTTCTTCCAGCATCTTGATGTAGAGAGGATCTTTCTTGAAAGTCGGGTAAAACCTCTCATCCGTGGACAAAATATTTACGATTTTTTCCTGGATTTGCTCGAACCAGCTGTCCTGAGGCTCGTCGTTGCGGAGTCTAGCGAGGAACTTATTGATCACAGAGTCCTCCAGAGGCACCCTCGTGACGGCCTCTTGTGACAAGTATTGATGATACATGAACAAAGCCGCTTCCTTTATAGTCTCGTAAACCTCTGAGTCTATGGTTTCTCCACTCGCGAGAGTTCGGAGTTGGTGTTCCACAGAAACTTTGAATCCCTCTATAGCCAGGTAGCAATCGATGTAATTTTGCCCACCAACTTGGGAAAGAAAATCCACAAAAGAAGTCACTGCTACACAATTCGTCAAAACTACCGTAATTGGGAGATTGACAATAGGACTGTCGAAAGCCTCTTGTCCGACATCCACTTCTTTCGGGATTTCGTCTTCTTGTTGATTCGCTATCCTCGCCATCTGTTTCTTAATAGCAGCTTCTGCAAATTCCAAACTCGAAATTTGGTGTTTCACAGATTCCATTGTCGAACCCCCGGTGTCCTTCGCTTTCAAAGTGTTTATCTCATCATGGATAGACTCCAGAACAGCCTCCAACTCCTGAACACATTTGCTCGTTTCTATTGTCGTCATGAAGTCGTCCGTGTTCAAGGGCATTTCGCTGAAGAGCCAGACGATCAGGTAGGTTATGTAGTCTGGATCTGAGAGCTGATCGATCAGAGGTGTGAGAACTTTCGAAACCAGGATCTCCCTCGCGAAAAACCTCAATGGACGAGACCGGAAGTCTTCCGAAGGCATTAGTAAGTAGAGAAGGATGTCGGAAATGTCGTGCAAGTAGGCTGATTCGTACTGAGGAGAAGTCGAAACAAGGTCTCTGCACCTGTTTTTCTCCATTTCCAGTTCCAAATCGAAAAATACTGTTTCCAAATCGTCGGTTTTCATCGACTGAGTCTTCTGGACAGCGATTTTTTCCTGGGACTTCCTGTAAAGCCGCAGATGGGAAGCCAAGTCATCCACGAAGTGTCTTGTCAAAAGTGGGACCCAATCCACTTTTTTCACGCTGGAAATACACTGGTTTGGAGAATTCATATATGGAAAACTTTACCACTGACTGAAAGCAGCTATCGAACGTCGGAATGTCCTCAATAGACTTTGCTGAAAAAGTTCGTCTGTGGATAAGTTCTTGTACCAAGAGTCCACAAAATCCCGGGTTATATAATTCAGAAGCTGTTCCATCACAGCGTCCATGTCATCTGACCCAGTCATTGCATGTTTTGTCTGGTACATTGTGGTTTCTTTGAACTTTTTTTTCTCGTTTATAAAGTCCGGGATTCCTTGAAGAAATCGGTACTCTTCCGCTCTCCTGTCCGTCGTCGATTTCACCGACTCTGCATTTTTCATCCCTTCTTTTATTAAGTATACCAATATTCTATAAGTGGCGAGTGATTTTGATATATGAAATCGATGACTCACCCAAGAAGGAAAAAGAAAATCGCGAAGACGAAAATCAATACTACATCTAGTCCCAGAGATGCTACTACAGAAACCACGGCCAATCCAATATAAATATTCTTGAATCTACTTAAATCCTCCATTAAAATTTCGAATGTTAATAATCGTGCAGCAACATCAAATCAGCAGAGCATGGAAGAGAAGTCTTTACGAGTCTGCCAGGGAACAGGAAGGCGGGCGCCCTTGCATTCGGGTTTTTTCATATCGCTCTCAGTATTCTTGCGTTCTTCTTGGAGTGTTTTTTATGTTCTTTTAAAACAATTCTTACGCAAGCTTGAGTATTTTCTTTATGCTTAAAAATTATTAAAATGGCTTTGGAAAGTGACTTAAAAATTAGTTCAAAATAATTTCCACATGGCTGGGAGCACCGTTTATATCAATTGGAGGATAACTTCCATATTACTCTTAAAGTACTCCTTGCATTTCCTTTAAAGTAGTGTTAAACTTTCTTAAATACCTTATTTACATAATTGTGAAAGTACTTTTATATCAGTATAGAAGTGATTTTATATTTTAATTCACTATTGTTTTTAAAGCATTTTTTCCAACAAATTTTTGACTAGCCAACTCCTTCACAATAATAAAAATTAAGAAAGGATTTTTTCTCCATGTTTAGTTTCACTTTTGACGCTAACACATAAATATATTCAAATTATTAATTACATATTTCGTTATTACCGTATTTATTCTAATAAAAGGGCACCCCCAATAGACGAGCAGGGTAAGAGGATATGAACAAAATACAGGCTTTTGCAATAAACTAAAAACCTTTGTGGTCCGGGACTTGTGAATTAGATAATGTATGAACCAGAATCAGACATTTACAATACCAATTTTTGAACACATTTTATCAAATTTTCATTCTTTGGAACAAAATTGATAGTATTAATTATTTTATTACAACAAAAAATTCTACATTTATTACTTAACTCTTGTTGAAATTTAAATATGGCTCACGAGTGCCACATAATCACTAATATCCCATATTTGTACATGATTGTTTGCAATTTCGGTCACTTATTTATTTTTTACGATTTCTAAATTTTGAATGGTCTTTTCTAATAATAGGAGTAATATAATATTGGCGTTTCTGGGACACCCACCCTCCCCCACTTCCCCTTCCTGGAGAGTTTATGTGATCCAATCAGTATATGTAAAAAATACACATAGCCACTATCCTGGATGTCTGGCGCACTCATTTCACCACTACTTTCTTGA
This sequence comes from Halicephalobus sp. NKZ332, assembly GCA_009761265.1. Taxonomy (NCBI): domain Eukaryota; kingdom Metazoa; phylum Nematoda; class Chromadorea; order Rhabditida; family Panagrolaimidae; genus Halicephalobus; species Halicephalobus sp. NKZ332. The sequence goes on along the minus strand of VOSG01000018.1, from coordinate 22,591 downwards.
TTATAAATGTTTATTAACACGTTACAACCATTGACGAATTATGACATTACACATATATCAAATTTTATCATTATATTCTTAATTTTAATGGGAATATAACCTTTAATATTATTTAAGTCGGTAAATTCGATCAAGTCATTGTCAATTTTTTTACAAAATTTAACTTCGATGATCTTGTTGTTAATTACTTTAACATCAACTGCAGTATAATTTAAAGTTTTTTGAATAAATTTCTTAGGATTTTCCTTCAATAAGATTTCTAAAATTTCATTATGATCATTAAACATTTGATAAAAAGTTTCTGTTAAGTGTCTCAATTAAATCTCGATATTATTTCCTAGATATTGTAGTTCTCCTGCTTCTTGAAAGGTTTTAACATCGTGATCTGATCTTTTTCCTCTAACTGATCCCAAAGACATAATCTTCAGAAGTTAATTGTAAATTATTTCCACAATCAGTTGTGAAGTTATCTTTTAAATTTAAGGTAATTTGGTAGTCATTTAATTTTAAAAATTCTCTCTTATAAATAGTGTGATTGAAAGATAGATCATCTTGAACAATTGTCAAGAGATGATCTTCGATCTAGGGTTTCAAATTTAAAAATAATGAAATATGATAAACTCAAAAATTGTATAATAGTCTATATAAACATATTTTTACGATATTATTAAAGGTATAATAAACAAACAATGAAAAAACTTATGATACAAATACAGCAGATCATATGAAAAAAATTACAAGAGTAAAGAGCAATTGTATTTCACATCCGCGATATATTTCTCGAAATCATCGGCGCGTTCAATCTCGACTCCTTGTGATCTCATGAGTTCTTCCACCTCTTTCGTTCTAGCCTTAAAATAATAAATTATTATAGAAATTATTATAAAATTAGAAACCTTGGCTTTCTCAATCGTGTCCATTAAATTCCATCTTTTTAATGCTGTCTTTGCTATATTGAATCGTTCTTCGGAAGAGCATTCATCAGCAACTTTCCTGAGATCCTCGTTTTCGACGCCATTAACGAGGGTATCTACACGAGACGGGGTTCCTTCACAAATAATTTGCATAACATTTTCATGCTGATAACCTAAATTGATTTTTTAAATTTAGAGTGTTTTATTTTAAGTTTTCTAAAATCAAATATTTTACTTAAAAGGAATATTTAAAAAATTACCATCTTTGAAAGGTATTGCAAAGTCGATTATGATCGGCTCCATATTGAAGTGTCCACAGTTATCCTGATGAATATCAGTTATGCAGAAAATTGAGCACAAAGTATGAATCTCAATTAGTATCGTCTTGATGTTTTCCGTCTTCGAAGTAAATTTATCCATCCGATTTATGTCAAAGTCAGGAATTGCTTTTGTAGCGATGAGCATTGTTCTTGTCGCTGTGACAGGAGGAGGGCATATAAAATGAGATTCAGGGCCTACACCGATGATCTGAAGAAGAGAATAACCAAAGATTTCTCGGAGATTCGGAGCCATTCTAGAGCTTGAATTGGATTCCACTGGTCCTGCATGATTAGTTTTAATATGGAAATTTGATTCTCCATCATAATCGATTACAGTACATAATCGGCCAGAATGGACGCCTGCTGGTTTATCGTTGAAACAAATCTGTAAGAGAAACAAATTCCATAAATATTTTGATGACAGAAAAGTTACTCTTAATTTTAAAGAAATTAAAAAATGAACATACTTTGAAAATCGAAGGGTTTTCCCTATCATTCTTTTTCAGATCAAAGAAGTAGTATCGGGCAGCTGCTTCAATTTTCCCACGAAATCCACCAAGGTATTCACGAATCTCAGGACTAATTTGATTATTAACTTCTTGAATTTTCGGATAGCAAGTGAAAAAATTCTTTTCTGTTAACATCTGTATTGCCTCCAGAAGAGAATGAGCCATTTCGTCTTGTTCATAACTTTTTTGAAGAATTTTCAACTGCTTGTATCTTCTCAAAGATATAGTCCAATGATCAGCAAACACATGTTTCTAAATAAATAAATATAACATAAATCAGTCGACTATTTAATATCTAGCCCAATTTGAAAATATTATGTCTTATGATATATTAGTAATGAGAATTGAGAGGATTTTTCGATTCTTACATACTTTAGAATTAGTAGACTCAGTTAAGCTTGTAAATTCATCCTAGCTCTAAAGGTAAATCTAGCAGAATCTCTATCGAAAACCATGCCCAAATAGTGCGAAACAAAAATGAATATTAAGATCACTTACAACGATAATTTCATCTTCCTCCTTTAAGTCTAGTTGTTTCAGAGTGAAATCCAGATCGCTGATTCGAACTTCATTGTAAGTAAGCTCTTGGTAGCGTTTGTCGATGGACCATTTAGACTTGATCTCTTCCATTACTTGCTTCATCATGACCTGAATTTAGAAATTATACTGATAATCATAAGATTATTAAAGAAACCTCATCACTGAATTCGATATCCACTTTGTCATGAGAAGTTCCTTCATCATCTTGCAGATTTAGAGTCAGAATTATCTCCATCGGTTCACGTGATACACTAAAAAAAGTAATGTTAATAATAGACTTGTTAATAAAAGGAAAGATAACAGAATAAATAATGTAATAACACGAAGAAAATACGCACCAATTCGGGTTTTGTGCTCTATAGAAAATGAAAAAAATCATTGTCCTAATTACGTGCAGATCAGAAATTTTTTTTCAAGTGCTTGCGATAGGGTAAGAACGGTAGTTTATGGCGCGCTTCGCCACAAAGAAATCCATTTAGAAGCATTAGCAGTAGTGTATAACTACCATTTTATTTAATATTTTTTAATAATTAAATGATATGAAGATTAGTAGTTCTTCAGAAGAAATTTCCCACTGTCGATTTTTCGATATTCTCGATTTTCGAATCGAATTTATTCGAAATCAATAGCTCTGATCTTCTGTCACAGGTTCCCGAAAAAAAAATTTGAATTTGCACGTAATTCGGACAAAGTATTGTTTTTGATTTCTACGGAGCACAAGACATGGTTTTATAAACCTAATGCAGTTTTTATTATAGGTTTTACTTAATCATCGTTTAATTCCGAACGTTTTTTGCGCGTTATTTTAATTTTATTGATTTATCATTTAAATTTTAGCTTTTGTGAGTGATGGAACTAGTGATTAATCTTCAGGACCATGAAGAGAAATCATATAGAAATCTGAAAATTGTACTCGAAGATCAGGTTTGCTCTTTAATTCATTTCAATAAATTCTAAAAGCATTTTTAGGCAACTATCAATCAATTGCAAGCCAAAATATGTTCTACTTTCAAAATCGAGACTGACTATCAAGTATTACTTCATGATGATCGGCGAATCGACATACAATTTCATTCCAGTAGCACTCTACTACAAATTGGATTGAAGGATATGGACAAAGTAATCGTTGTAAGTAATTTATATATATATATTTTTTTCTCACTATTTGTACATTGTTTTCGATATAGGTTCACTTTTACAGTAACGAGAATATATAAGTCCTACTTTTCTTTGTATTATTTTCTGTTTCGCAGATTCTGCTTTAGATTTACAAAAATTGACAAACTTCTGAGAATTATCTTGAACATTCATTGCATTAACTTTTCAATCCAATACCTTATCATTGAGTAAAATCAGGAAAGTTTTTAATAAAACTTAGAGTTTCAGAAGCATGCTCTTCTACCAACATTCGTCACTTTTATGAAATTTCTCAGCATGGACACAGAAACTTTAGATGAAAAACGAAATATTGCAAGGAAACTACATGCACTGAAAGAGACATTAGATAGCTCCAAGTTCTTCGATGTCTACATCACCTTCGATGGAGATACAACTAAACAATATACAGAATGGATACGTTGTCTCAAGTACGACCCTATCGTCATCATGGACTCCGTCAAGCGTCTTCTTGGTTCTCTGCATCTTAAATATGTGCCTGAGAAGAAGCAAAGGAATTCGAATTTCGGCCTCGTATTCGATTACAGTCATGACGGTACTACTGAAAGCTACTATCTCAAGGCCAACGAGACTAACTGGGTTACCAATCCTGACGCTCGGGAGCTGATTGTCTATCTCCTACTCCAGCGTATTGGAATAGGTCCATCCAAATACTATTTTATTCCAGGTGATGCCAAATTAGAAACCGTTATTTACATCGCTACTTTGAAGGTATAATAATTAGATTTCTTTTACTCTTTAAAAGTGATAGCAAAAATGAATTATGGTTTAGGTTCCGGGCTTCACAATGGCGAAGGACCTCGACAATCCTTTGGAAGAAGTGGCGGCTGTGGAACTTCATCTCTTGGCTATCATTTTAAATCTGATTGACCCCAACACATCAGATTACGGCCTCGACATCCATGGCTCACTCACCATAGTCGATTTTTCACTCACCAAGACTTACAAGGATTCTGCATGTGCCATGTACTTCAAAGAGCATGTACGTCGGCAGCCGGCTCTCGTGAACCTTGACAAGTGTCCGGGTTGGAAGCGAGTGATGATAGGCAAGGAAGCTATGAAGCGTTGGAATCTCGAAAAGGTGATCGAACAGACAGAAGAGGACTTTCTGAAGATCAAAGAAGAGCTGAATAAAGAAGTGGAGTTTCTTGACCGAGCGAGTTGTGGAATAAAAGACCATCTGGAATCCATCAAGTGGAATGTTCAAAAGTTGATCAGTGACTGGGACGAGGATAGTTCGCAGTAAACTCCTTGTAATTGAGTATTGTTTTTTTAAAATTAAATTTGTTTACTTTATTTATAAAAGAATTATTTTATTGTAATACTTTTCAATGGGAAAAAATGTGTGAATAAAAATTAAGATTTTCTCAAATTCTTATTCATCTCTCACGGGTGGGGTGTAAAGCTGCGGTCTCAACATCAACTCCACCTTCGATACTCGGAGGCTCCCCCAGTGTAAGCCCTGATAACTGTCTCTCGCCTTGAAGTCTCCTGTCAAGGCGTGTTCCCCACAGGAATCCGGGGATGTCCACCATCCACCTCCTCTCGATGGGCATCGATGGCGTTTGTCCCAAGTCGTGAACATGTTGTTTCTAGCTGATATCATGTGATCTTCTACTGTAAATTTGTCAATTATGCAAAAATATATTTTATTAAATCATGTAAATAAAATAATTTAAAATAACTCACTCGGAGGTTGTTGTCGTTGTTCCAGAGGCCCCAGGAGGAGTCTGTAGGAGTTGAACTGGTCTTCTATATGGATAAAGTCGTACTTTGCGAAAATCGTTCTTTTTTCTTTCGCTAACGTGATTTTAATCAAGAGTTCGTTGAAACAAGTCCTGCTTGTGGACATACTGTGGAGTCTGTCGTTCCCCATCCAGAAATCCCCTCCATCTCCCATGTTTCCGAAACCTCTTTTGTACTCTTGCCAGGTCCTGTTGAAGAAGGATACTGTAGGTCGAACCCTCCTCATGATGACTGTCCAGCCTCCCCCGAGAGCTTCGAAGTCGCAAACAACTCGGAAAGGGCAGAGACTAGAGTTCGTGCAATGTCCGTCGTATACTGTGTATACTTGTCTGGAATCCGCTCCTGGATTGGATAAAAGTATATCTGCACAATCACAAGGAAGAGGGTTGTTTTCTTGAAAATTGGGAATGATTCTGGAATCGGGAACAGGAACTATGGGTTTTTCCTCGGAATTTTCTTGACTTTCTTCATATTCGGGATCTTTTTCTGGAACTCCTGAATTCTCGTCAGATCCATCTCCACAGTCGTCCTCTCCATCTCCGATCCAGTCCGCTGGAATGCAGTTGTCGGTAGTGGCACATTTGACGACGTTTTTCTCTTCGCAAAGATGACTCCACTTTTTGTCTATACATTGATTCAGAACATTCTCGAAATGAACGCATTTTCCGCATCTCGAGGGGGGATTCCTTATCCCGACGTCGCAGATCGTCTTGTTGATTCCACATTTTTCGTCGCTAGCATTTGGACAATCGTCTATACAATCCCGGACCGAGGAAATTGGGATACAGTGCCTGACTCCAGAAAGCGGGTCACAGTCGAACTCTCCAGCAGGACATCGTTGGTTTATGTTGGCCGGATAGTCTAGAAGTATACTAATCACTTGGGGTACTAATTTACAATTTTATTTTACAAAGTTTGTTTGTAACTTGGATTTTTATCAAAAATATCCAGGAAGATCCTCTCAAGAACTGATCATAAAGAAAATAATAAATAAAGCTGTGAAAACTTGAGAGTATCAATTTTCTAGGGTCTTAAAAGAGCAATATTTGATATCTTGACCTTTCTATAACTTCAGAAAAAGAATAAGCTGATCCACGAAAACCAAAAAGTTAGTCTTTACGGTTTCCTGTCTATCGTTAATTTATTATTGTAATTTCCCTATTATTTTTATTTCTTGAGTCCTATTATATAAAAAAGATTATGGAAATACAGGGATTTGAAAGGAAATATCTATTCACAACAATACTTTTAAAAAATAATCCAACATTTAACACATCTTATAACTTTTAATATTAAAAAACTACAATATTTAATCATTTTTAGAAAACTATAACTCAAAAATACCTGAAGGAATAATCTCAGCTAAATATAAATAAAAATATGCAAAATGCAATAAAATAACCAGATGCAACTCCATAATGATTGAATCAACTTCATCCAGAATTGGTCACTTTGTGGAATTTCCGTTTCCGGCCATGGCAAATCCGGTTTTAGACAGACATCCGATGAGAAAACGTGTCGTAATTTTGTTCCATTGAAAAAAATCAAGTTCACCGATATTTTAATTGTCCAAAATTCGAAAATTTATCAGAGGGATCGGATTTCTTTCATTTCATATTTGTTTTACAAAATTTGTTTATTTTTGACTTCTAATTTTACTTTTTTTGTATTTAGTAAAAATATACTCATGGAAGACTCTGGAAACACAAGATAAATACAGAGAAAACTCAAAAAAGATCTCGAAAAATCAATTTAGAAGATCATTTTATCCATTTTTAGATGTTGAAGTAAAAAAACGAAAATTAATTTTGTTCTAAATAATTTAACTTTTATGAAATTACCGAAACGATAAAAATATCCAAAATTCGTTTAACTTGATAGGTCTCACATAGAGAAAAGTGTGTGGAATTGAATTAACAAAAGCGAAACATTAATTGAATAAAATCAGTTTTTATTTCTTTTATCTTGCATTATTGATACTAAATTAATTTTTTATTTTCTCTAATATTGACATGAAAACACATTTTAGTTTTTTGAATTCTCGTTGGTGTAGAATGGACTTCTCTTTTTAAATTCTTATCCTTCTAATCTCTGTTGATATAAGATAAATCTTTTATCGTCAAATATCGCCATAAAATAAATTTTCATTTTTTTCGTCTACGTGCTGATGAGCTCGTTAATTACCGATTTGAAACAAGGAACAGGATTTCAAAGGTCGGGATGTCAGAGAAGATAGTGAATCCTTTATCTTCATTCTCTTCTAAGAGATTTTGCTCTTTCACTTGGTTGACATATCCATGAAATCCTGTGACATCCCGGCGCCAAAAGATTTTTACAACAAAAAATCAAATATGGGTCATCTTCTTCGATAAAAACGTTTCCTTGTTTTTCCATTTTTTGAAGGTCGTATTCTTGGAAATTTTATTTTTTCGGAAAATGATGAAGGCAATAAATTAATTCCTCGGGAATTTTTAAATGTACAAAGATGAAGAAATTCAAAAATTGAATTTGACTAAATTAAACTAAAAAAATCATCTTTTTGGTTTTCAACAAAGTTGCTTCGCGAAAATGGAAATCCACACCGAAGTTCGAAATCGATGGTCTCATTTAAGCATTTCCCGCTCCTCCAGAAATAGACGTCATCGTTGAGCTTCACAATACCGTAATTGAAGAATTGCGAGCACTTGTGATTATTCGAGGGATTTTTGTTCAGAACCGTAGCTTCGTCGGCGTTGATGCAATTCAGGGGACAAAGGGTCCGGATGTTCTTCATCTCGAGGACGAACTCGTTGAAACACCCGGATCCAAACTCGGAAATCTTCTGATTACTGCTTTGGAGAGCACACTTGGCGGAATCGTTGATGTCAGCTCCAGAGATCTTTTTGCACATCATTGTTCTTTTTCCTGGAATATTAAATTGCTCAAAAAATTACCAAGTAATTAGGATGATTAAATTTATTTAAGATTATTAAAACTACCAAGTGCTAGAATGGTTAAAGTTTAATTAGTTGATCAAAGATTCCTTACTCCAATGATACGAAGCATCTCTGAAATTCAGCTCTTTTTTTATCGGTTGAAAGTCAGCAAATTGGAAAACTGCAAAAATAGAAACTCCAAGAACAATAAGCTTTTTTCCAAACATTCTGAATCTGCCCAGATTACTGTCGGCATTTCATTTTTGTCTTTATATACTCGGAAAAAGTTGAAATTGACGGATCTTCCCGATCTCCGCCTCTTTACTTTTTGACTGGTTCAATATATTTCTTTGAGAAATAAATTAATATTTTTTATTTTTTCCAGAAGATACCCAAAATGGATATAAGAAATTTTGAGGACAATTTTTGTGGAATCTTATTTCGACCAAATCCGTACAATCATCGGTAAAGGTTTTTCTACAGGAGCGAGATCGTAACGCCTCGGGCAAAACCCCAAAACGGGAGTAAATCCATAGTAAATTCTTTTCATTCAGGGAATGAGATTGTGAAAATCGGGGATAATTATTTTCAGGAAGTTGTTTCGAAATTTTATATTTTTGAAAATTTACAAATCCCCAATTTTGAACTTTTAAAACTTTCACTGAGTTCAAGAAAACCTTAAATGACTTGGGAACTGCGTATTGAATTCTGGAAACTTTAAGAAAATTGTATTTAATTAAAAGTAAAAAAGAAAAATGTGAGAAATTAAAGGAGTCGAAGTGTAATTTACGAATTCAAAGATATTAATTTTTATTTTTCATTTTCCTGAAAGGCATACAAAAATGCACCGGGAAGTTGTATGAAATCAATATGAAGCGGTCAAAAAGCTATGGAGCTAATATGGACCAGTTGAGTAATTGTGTGAAGTTGATACTGCACGAAGTCAATATAGGCCAGCTAAGGAGTCATGTGGAGTTAACAGAAGTGAATGCGGAAGCTGTGCGAACCAATCCAAAGCAGTTAGGATATTGTATGAAGCTGATGAGGCAGTTGTATGGGATTAATATGAACCAGTTGCTCGGAGATTTTGGTTGATTATGTAGGTGACGGCAGACCCAAACATCAAGTCTACATTCCGAGTGTCCACGGCAGTCGTAAAAAACATGAAGAATTTGTATTGATCTCGAACATGTCTTTTGAAAAATGCTCCGAGAAATTCCGAGGCCTTTTCTTTATCATGACCTCCCTTGTATTCCGGATAAAACCTCGAGAGTGGAGAATATACTATTTTTTCTTGGAAAGTGTCGTACTTATTGAGGAAAAGAACAATTGCAGAATTCTTGAAAAAAGAACTCTGGACGATCGTCTTGAAGATGTACCGATTTGCCGTTAGTCGATTCTAAAAAGTATTTTAAAATGAAAATTAATAAAAAATCACTTTAAATGTTTAATTTCATCTACATCGAGAAATAGAGTCTAGACTTAATTTAAAATTGATACAAATTAACCTAAATCAATGTAGCAAACTAAGGTTAATTAAAATTAAATTACCTGAGATGGATCTTCGGTTTCGTAAAGATCGTAATCACTGAGAGCGGCCACAAACAGTAACATCTGGACATTGTCGAAGAAATTCAGCCATTTCCTTCTTTCTGTTCTTTGACCTCCTGAAGAAACTCTGTCTTTTACATTATTAAGGCACACGACATACCGACATCGACAAGAGAAAAATCCATGTCTTTGTATCGAAATTCAATTTCCTCGGTCCCAATCGTCGGATAACGGCATTGGATGACATCTTGGACATCCGGGAGATATTCGGAGGAGGCAATCCGGGAGATGGAGTCGAGGAAACTGGAATTATTCATCATTACTTTGATCGAAAAATAAGATCAACGTTTAGTTATTACTAACTTAATTTAAAAATAAGTCTAACATCTACTTATTACTAATTTGATTCGAAAATTAGTCTAACATTTCATCACCTTAATTTAATTTCAAAAATCGATCATTAATACCTTAATTTCGGAATGAGTTTATTATTTTTTGTCTAAATTTAGATTAAAAATGGGTTTTATTTTATATTACCTTAGTTAAACAAAAATGTACTTTTTTGTATTACTTTAATTTGATTTGAGAGAAAACTTACTATTTGGCACTATCTAGCAGGGAAAAACTCCAACGACGTTGGTAAGCCATCTGAATCCCACTGCTTTCCCAAAGTTGAGAAATTATCACTGCCATTTCTTCGGGAATTTCGATGTCGAGATCGGACTTGAGTACAGTGTATCGGAATTCCTCAAACTCCTTAATTAGTCCATGTATGGAATTTTGATGAACGATTCGCATTTCTGTACAGGCTTGAAGGATTTGTCCCAAGGCCTGGATTGTGTTTCTTCTTATGGGATTTCTGTACCAAAGTTTGTCTTCGTTCGTAAATCCATTCAGATGGAGAATTCTGAAAGTCCAAGTTTCAAAACCAAAAATTAAAAATCAAAATAAGAACTTCATTTGTTTGAAAATTGTAGTTTTCCCGCATTCGCTTCCACCTAAAAATTTGTCGATAGAATATTTTAAAAAACTTGATAAGAAATTACCCAAGAGAAGAATTCTGAATTTGGTGATGCTTTTTTGTCGATCTTTTTCCAGCTGTTTATCTATACCTTTAGAAACAGATTTGGGATCTGAAGTTTTTTGCCCTTTGGGCGGATTCACGGAAGTCGGGGAAGTTGGAGTGTTTGTTTCTTCTTGTACTGGAAATTACGAAATCCAAAAATTTACAATCCACATAAAAACAGAAATTAAAGGTAAAAGTGAAAGTAAAAATAAAAATGGAAATTTACAATTAGGAACAGTCGAGGACCGACGTATTTTGCTCTTGAGTTTCGAAAAGAAGCCCTCGGAATTGCTCGACATTTTCCGGAATCACGAACGGTAGTTTATCTGGGATTAAATGAGCATCTTTTTCAAATCCTGAGCTGAAAGCAATTAATATTAATATCATTTTTAAGTTTGTTAGCAAAATCAAAAAAACCGTTGAAATCATATTATTATTAATATTAACATTAATATCATTATTCTTTTCCATATTATTAATACCAACACTAACATCAACACTAACGTCAACATCAACATCAATATAAGTACTGTCTTTAATCTTATTGAAACTCATCCTTATTATCACTAATACCATCATTATCATATTTTTATCTTGAAATGAATACAAAATACAATAAGATAGAATGATGACTCAAAATTCCTTAAATTTTCATGAAGCAAGACATTCTAAAAATTTAATCTAGAAATTGATTTCGAAATCTCAAAATTTTTTTTCGAAAATGAATTTCATAAGTTTTCGAAACCATGAAAATTAGACATAAATGGAATCGAGGTGGGGAGAAATAAATTAAATATTTTATTGCTAGGGACATGATTGAATTTCGATTGATGAAGAAGTGGGAATGGTCTCGAGGTCCACCTACTTTTGTGTTCTCCTGTCTAACTCAGACTTGGTCTGAAGCAAGGGAAACTTCTCTCAATCTGGTCTCAGGTTGGCACAAGTAACAAAAAAGTGGGGAAAAGTATCGAAAAAAGAAAGTGGGAAAAGTAGTGGAAAATTAGAAAAGCAGAAAAATGGGAAAACCGAAGGTTGTTAAATTCATAAATTATTTTTTATTTCTCGTACAAATGATAAAACAGCTGGTTTTTGATGTAGATTTTTGGCTTTTTTAATATTTCAAGTTAATCAATTGATAAAAGTGCATTTATGAGACTAAAAATTATTAACTCTTTGCAATTTTCTACAGTATCTGAATTTTGATCCTGACGAAAAAAGATGAACGGATTATGTTAAATTCCATTTAAAATGCAGCTACAGTTTTGTTTCCAATGGATTTCGATGGAGATTTTCCTTGATATCGTCAACGTTGCTCGGCAAATCCTTGACGACGAGGATCGACTTTCAATCTCATTTTTATTCCGAAAAAAGAAAACAAACAAAAAATATTTTCATTTAATGTTTTTTGAATTCATCGATTCCTAAAATGATTCCGATGATTATTTTTTTACTTTTATTCCCTAAAGGTAAAATTTAGTTTTTAATTTTTTTAAATTAAATAATTTAGAATCCTCGACGGAATGCACCTGTGGGGGAATAGAGATCCAGATGAGCGATCAGATGCATTGCTTCGAAATTCAACGAAATTCTGGAGGGTCGTGGGTTTCTGCCGACAACAAGTGTGCCGAAGTCGGGGGATTTTTGGTACATATTGACAACACTTCTCTATACACTGACCTGGAGGACTATGTTGTTGAAGTAAGATCATTTTTCTGAAATTGATAAACCATATTTGCAGAACTACGAAAAACCGTTGATGACGGGTGCCACGGTAGCCAACTCAGAACTCGATTTGGTTGCTCTCATGTGTCCCTCGAACACGTTCTACTCTCTCCTGAACAGTTCCTTCGTCTCTTCCTCGTTCAATGGAGTAAGTAACATAAATAAACTATTCCCGCAAATAAATACCTATTCCAGACTCCTGATAACGACGACAGATGCACTTTTTTCACTAACGACAAATCCGGACTCCTTTACTACATGCCCTGTAATACCTCCGCCGACGTTCTTTGTGATCGACGTGGGTGTTTTTAATTTTAGAAATATCGATTGCTTGGTTTTTAGCAATGGAAAAAGTGAACTACTGTAATATCATGATGAATTGCACTACAACAACAACTTCTACAACAACAACTTCCACAACAAAGTCTTCCACAACAACGACTCCAAGCACTACAACAACGCCTAACATAACAACCACGACTTCTACAACAAAAACCACAACGCCTAACATAACGACGACGACTCCTGCAACAACAACAACATCATCTAATATGACAACCACGACTTCTACTACGATGACTACTACAAAAGGAAATAATATGAGCACTTCAAGTACAACCACCGTATCTCCTACAACAACGACAACTCCCATAGGAAATGGAAGTGGTAATTCCACTGTAACGACCACAACTACTCCTATAATAAGTAAGAGTACTGTATTTTTCCTTGATAACGGAGCTTTAGTAGGAAACACGACGACTAAACCTCAACTACCGGTTACAACGACACAAGCGTCAAGTAATACATGCTTTGGTAATGGATATACAAGGATTTTTGGATGGTGTGTTCCTTGGTGGTGTTGGCTCATTTTCGGACTTCTCCTTCTGGGAATACTTCTTTGTCTTCTTTTCTGGCTCTGTCACTTCTGCAATAGGGCCTGTCTCTGTTCTCATAGTCCGGGGAAAACGACTGTGACTAATGCTTCTGAAGCTGGAATTTATCGACGACCTAGAGCAGATACAGCTTGTCAGACGGATCCTTCGTTGATGCCGAAAGGAGAAACTGTGTATGTTCCGGTCCCGAAGACCCCTCCACCAGAGAGAGAAAAGATTATTATCAAGGAGATAGAGAAGCCTCCTGTCCACACTCATACGGTCCTCCATACTCGGGAACTCGTCCACGATACTCCTCCACCCTCAGTCGTGAACAATCTTACGGTCTATGAAAACGCGTTCAACAAAAACACAATGATTGTTCCTCCATCAATCCAGCATCCGGAACCTATTCCTCAGATTTTCATTCCTCCTCCAGCAATGGATTTTGATCATGATGCTATAAGCGCAAATTCTATTCTTTTTTTTCCTGAAATAGAAGGTTGTCGATGTGTTTTTGAGATTTAAATTAAAAATCAAAATTTTTTCAGACAACCCGACTCCTCAGATTACGGAAGACATCCCTGACTCGATAGTTCCCGTTTTCGCTTTGGCAGAACCCAAAAAAATCCGCAAACGTCCTACATCTCCTCTGAAGCATAACAGACCTCCTATTGGTGGTTTGAATCCCCAGAAACCCTCTAAAGTTGTTTCTGGAGTTATCGATGAACCTTCCCCCAGAGAATTTCCGAAGAGACCGTCCTCAGTCGGGGTTGACAGAGAGTTCCCGAAGCGTCCTTCTGATTCCCCACCCCTGAAACTCAAACAACGTTCCGTTACTCCGCCAGACTTCGATCGACCAGTCCGTAGGAATACTCCTCTAGGGTTTGTAAAGAAGTTTGCATAGCTTCATATCTTTTTGTTCCAGAATCCACAGACAACCAGAAAATGTACCTCAAACTCTACCAGAAAGAGAATTCAATCAATTTCCTCCAATGAATCAGAATCCAACAGGACCTTTTTTCGAAGTTCCACCTCCGAGAGAAAACAATCCTAATCAAGTTCCGAAGAAAAAAGAAAGTCCTAATTCTCAATATCCTGTTCGATCATATACTCCTCCATTGACAGAGTCTCCCCCCAGAGCTTCCCTATCCCCGAAGCCCTCTTCGACTCGCCGAGTTTCACCGATGAATGACAGTCCAACGATAGTCCCCTCATCTCCGAGAAGATTCAACTCTTCTCCTGAAATTTCCAATCAGTCCCTCATGGCCCCTTCGAAGAATCCCTACACTCGTCGTCGCTCCCCTCTGCCGGAGTTCCAGGACCCTAACGACAATGCTCCAGGGGGCTCCGCAAATATCAAGCCCCCTAGAGGACGTCTCGGGGGAACCCTCCATGGCCGTCCCGATGGATGGAAGCCCTGGTCAGGAACCCCCCAGCCCTTCTCTACTCATCCTGGATATTTAGACAATGACGGTTAACCCATATTATTCTCGGATTCACATCGGTCTTTACTCATTGTATTTATGTATTCTCAAATATCCTCATAAACAGAATAAATCGACGCATATTTCGAAGATTTTAATCTCTCGAGAAACATATTAATTTTCGGAAGATTTATTCGAATTCTTTGTACCTACAATAATTTCAGACAATCTTGGGGATTATTATAGAGATAGTTTGTAACTTGAATTTTATGGTAATTTAATCGTAGAGTGAATATACGAAATTTAAAATTCTGAAAATTCTTGACGAGACAATTTTGTACAAATAATTATATTTAATTCTTACGATGACAAATTCGATCAGTAAATGCTCTTTGACTTTTTTAAATTTCTAGGTCAATTACGGAGCGTATTTCAAAGTAAAATTCATTTCCTCCTTCATAATAATATAGTTGTGAGTTCCGAAGTTAATTATGGAATACTTTTGCAGCAAAGTTCACCTCTCCTTTTTAAAATGGTACAATATTATATCCAGGAACCTTATCAATGAGTAAGGAATTGGAATTTTCGAAGGTACTCAATTACTGAAGTTGCGATATTGGTAAATTAAATGAAATGTCTGGGAAGGAAATTCGGAGTCAAGAATTCTAAAACTCTAGAACTTGAAAAGTTTGTTGGAGCAACTTCGTAAGAATATTTGTTTTTAACCTTTTAAGTAATTTGTTTATTTTTGGAAAATTAAAACATTTTGCGTCATCTTAATCTGGTTATATTTTTAAAATTATATTTTTTTACAAAAATAAGAAACCAAAGTTTTTCAAATGAGGGCGAAACTTAAATTGTTTTGAGAAACAAAAAGTAAATTGTTCTCGGAAATAAGAGTCCAACTTTCTTCCAAAACAAAAATCCTTATTTTCTTCCTCAATAGAAAACCAAAGATTTGTTTGAAAAATAAAATTAAAGATCTCCCTCCAGAAATTATACGAAGATTTTTTTAAACAAAATTAATCTCTGAAGCCCTGACGTTTTCTTTCATTGGGTTTTAAAATTGAAATTTCTACTGTAATTTCTCCTTTTTGTGTCTCATCAGAATTTTCTCCAAAATTTTTCCAAATTTCAAATTCGAGGAAAAAATATTCAAATTGCCCCAAATTTTTCATGTCATTCCTTGTCCAATTAAATAAAGAATCAAAAACGTAACGGAAATGGAGTACCGTGTCCCTGTCGGAAATCCCAAATTCTCACTTTTCCTTAGGGTAAATAAATCAAATGTAAATGAGTGGTTTGTAAAGATGGACATCCTTTTTCTAATTTTTTTCGAATTATCTCTCTGTAAAAGCATTTTTAGAATTGTCATTTTTCAAAGATGTTGTTTGAAATTTGCATCTTCCTGTCGAAACCGAAAAATAGAAAAAATAGGAGGTTCCAATGTCGTAGTGTGAATTATTGACGTTGTCTTGTCGATATAAAAGTCCCGGATAAGGACGGAATTTTGAATTAAGGTTGTTTTCAGAGACCGTAAAGACGTTTTTCACGATGTTCAGGTCACCGATTATCCTCGTTGCAGTTCTGACTTTTTTGATCGTAGTCTCCGCCGAACTCGATAGAAGCTCCTATGGGGGAAATCTGGTGAGTTACAGTATCAGCGAATTTATTCTTATTAACTACTTTTTGGATTAAATATTTGTCAATTATTTTTTAAAATTATTATTAACTTTGTAAATGAATCATTTTTACGGGATTTAATTTCTTGATTTTTCTAGAGAGCGAAGCGGGCAATCAACCCGTTCATGGACTCCATCGGAAAAAGAGCTGCAGATTCCGGAATGTTCCGATTCGACAACATGAAACGCTATCTCGAAAGTCTCACGAACGAAGTTTCGGGCAGAAGGAGTCCCATCGTTTTTGTCCCTGTTTATGTCGATGAATAAAGTCGAAATTTGATTTCGAATTTTATGGATTTTGTCAAAGTTTCCCAGCTGCATGGAGTCGGTAAAAAGAACATCAAACAATTTCTTTTGTTCCAGAAATGTCATTTGAAATATTTTTGGGTTGCGGTAATTCATTAAAAAACCAGAAATAAACTTTTTAAGTCAGAAAATTAAAAAGCAATAGTTTTCTCATTCCACATCATTTTCTTGAAATTTTCATGACGAAATTCGAAAATGAAATAAGCTCTCAACCTCTGGAAGTTCCAACGACTAGGCAATTAGGATTCTGAAGATGATCTCGTTCATTAGTAGTTCGTATTTGAAAAAAGTAACTCGCCTTGGATAATGAAATGAGGTACCGCCCGAAGCGATCTTCGAGGAATACATAAACAATGAAATCGAGAAATTTTTCAAAATTAAAATGCGGCAAATTCCTGAGTCTGCGAGTATCGTGAAATTCGTTATTTGGAAAACTTATTTTCCACATTTAAAAAACAATGCTCCTTGAATTAACTTTATCTGTTTAAAATGTTTTCAATGGTTTTAAGCGTTTGTTAATCTTCTATTTCAGACGGTAATAGAAAATCGTGCAGAAAATGAATTCCGAAAAATATATAATCTGGGTTTTCGTTGTTTTCTGTTTAACGGTAGGGGTTGTTTTTAAAAACTTGACTGAGTTTCGAAATTCAGGAAGTTATGTGTTTCAACATCAGAGAGGGACCGGATTCCTTCGACTTCTTGCTCCCGATGAACGACCAAGGACTGGCCTTGGCCCCTGGACCCCAAAAAAGGTCCCCCATGAGACACTCCGACAACGAGATCAGGAACAGGATCAACGACGCCGTTATGAGAATACTGTATGATTCAGGCTTTGGGAACGAAAACCTCGACGGAATGAAAAAAGTTGGAAAAGTTTTTTGATTTTTTAATTTCTATTTTTTAGAAAAGAAACGAATTGTTTTCTGACCAAAAAAGACAGAGTTTGAGAAAAAGCAACTTCGACCTTCTTGCCGGAGGTGGTTTGGGAAAGTAAAAGTCCCTCCTGGATCCTTCAAGAAACAGACCGAAGGGAATTGAAACGTTGACGCCGGACTTCTCAGTTTATGGATCTCTTTAGATATGTAATAATTGACTTCAATCCTGTGTGCGAAAGTGATAAATGACAGTGTTGAAATAATTGTTGGAATCCGGGATTATGAAAAACAAATAATTAGTCGAGATTTAATTTAGTTTATTTTGCAATTTTGATAATTAAAAAACACGACGGAATTTTAAGTGTTTTCTTTACTATGAAAAATCCATTCTTGTATATGATATAGAATTTACCGAACTTTATTCCAAAATTTGTTAAACATTTAGTTACCAAAGGGAAATTCATCATAGTAAACTAAACACTTTCTGTCTGACTCTCTTTCGAGGATGCGTGAATTCACCAGTTAGTTGCCAAGAGAAAATTCGTCGTGGTAAATCAAGTAAGATCCGTCTGACTGTCTTTTGAAGATCTGTTCATAGGGAAGGAAAACACCAGGCTTGTCTTCCATCGCAAAGCGACCTTTGTGGATCAAGTACTCTCCATCTCCCGCTTCCAAATTCTGGTCAAAGATCAACTGAAACATAATTAAAATTTAAAAAAGATATTTATAATTTAAAGAACCCACTTTGAAGTTGAAATTGGGGCCCACCAAGGGGACATATTTCTCCTCGATGGCCTTCCGTCCGTAAGCAACCCAGGCAGAAGTGCAAACAAGGACGGCCTCGGGATGATAGAGATCGGCGAGTTTCTTGGCATCTCCAGCTTTCCAGAGAGCTTCGAATTCATCCTGGATTTTTCTGATCAAATCATTCAACTCTTTTTCAGATCGAGGCATTTTTGAGCTTTCGAGGAAAACATGAAGGATATTTTTCCGACCCTTTTTATATTCTTTTTTGACGAGAAAATAGTCCATCAATCAAGTCACATTCTACGAGAACACAAATCACAAAATAAGGACACTTTTTTTTGAATTTGAAATTTTTTGTGAAAAGTTCAGTCAAAAATTTGAATCAGATTTTATCGAGAAAAAAGAGTTTTGAAAATCAATCAATTGATCAAAATTGATTGGGAAATGATTTCGCGATGACAAACAAAGTTACCGATTGGGTTCCTATTCAGAGAATTATTAACCAATTCGTTTTAAAAAGTTTCACAAAAATCAAATAGAATTCACTAAATAGTTATTCACAAATTAAATAATAGACATTTTATAAAGAATTAAATGTGATTTATAAGATTCTTGTTTAAGAATTTATTAACTAATAAAAACTATAAAAAATAAAATACAATTTACAGTATTATTTTGAAAAGCTTATTAGTAAAAGAAATTATGGAAAATTAAATTCAATCTGTTATATTCTTGAAGATTGATCACTTGGCGATGGAAACTTCATCGTGGTAGATGAGGTACGATCCGTCGGGTTCTCGTTTGAAGATCTGCTCGTAGATGAATTTCTGATCTGGCTGAGTCACGAAAGTGAAGTATCCTTTGTGGATGATGTACTCTCCATTTCCGGCTTCCAAATTCTCCAAGTAAGTCAACTAAAATTTGAGTATAAAATATAATAATAAATAATCTCGGAAAATCGAACCTTGAAATCAACAGGATCTTTCAAGAACTCCTTGTATTTTTCCTCGATTTCATCCCTTCCTCGAGCGGCCCATTCCCCAAGGTAAACGAGAATTCCTTGAGGGTGATAATGCTGAGCAACCTTCTTCGCGTCACGGGTCTCCCAGGACACATGATAATCATCCTGGATTTTGTCAACGATTTTCACAATTTCTTCTTGGGACAAAGGCATTTTTCCAGAAAAAAAGAGTAAAAGTCGACTTTTTTTTAGAACGAATTTGAAGTCTGGATTTTTCGGAAAAAAGATCACCTTTTATTTCGTGCGGAAATTGTAGTTTCTGTCAGCACACATTAGATGTTCACGATTGATGTTTGGGTTTTTGTTTTGGGGACCGAAAGGCCAAAAGACTGAAGGACCGTTCTAATTTCGGAAAAATATTCAACGCAAATATTTTTTTCTAAATTTTTTTTAAAGTTCAAGAATTTAAAATTTAATTTTTTTTAATTTCCAAAATCTAAAAAAGGATAGAAGTGATCCCCAGTTTGCGACTCTCTTCCTCGCAACGTGCACAATTCGCGGTCGTTTGCCAGTCTTTCCTTTTTTCAATGAAGCCGGATTGATTTCTAAAATTTAGATGACATCTCCGAATACCTTGTCAAACCCTTCTTCCGTCGGTCTTCCGGATATTCTAGATCCATCAGACACTATTTTCCATCTAAATCAGTTGAAACAGAATCTTTATTTCTTCTTGAGAGCGTTTGTTGATTTTTTTTGAGAAACATTTATATAAAACTTTCAGGGTTGAAAATGATCTTTCTGCCGAGGAAGCTGTGGATCAAAGCAAAATCGTCCTTGATTCTTTAGTGAGTTTCAAGGAAGAAGCTCTTCTTTTGCCTGTTGTCAAAGAATCCAGAGAATTCCAAAAGAGACGGGTTTCTCAGTTATTGAATGAAATAAAACTGAAAAATGATTTTTATAATAGTATTACTTCGAAACGTCCTTTGACAAAATCGAGTAGGTTTTTGAAATTTATTTTTATATAAGAGTATTTTTTATATGAAGATATTTCTTAAAATTTATTTTTCTAGAGAATGATGCGAAGGAGAAAAAGAAGAAGGCGAATAACTGGATTCAGGATACTGTGATGAGGGCGAAGAGGAAGAGGCAACTTGACATCTTCCAGGGTCGTCTTCTGAAAGCCCCGAAGACCTCCGAGGACGAGAGGGAAGACGGACTGGAATACAGTGCAATTCCTCGTGAGAAAGTTCTGTTCAACAAGGGGACGAAAGTCCCGAGAATCTGGAGACTTAAAAAGGAGAGAAGTAAAATTAAGGAAATCCAGGGACCAGAAGATAAAGTCATTTCTCTCGAGAATAAAGAGGAGAATGAAATTGCTCCTGGACCTTCCGAAGTCCGCGGAAAAGATGAACAAAATACTGGAGAAAAATCAACGAAGTCCGCGGCGGAAATATATCAAACTGAGTTGGCCCCCATTTTCGAAAAATTGAACTCATCTGCAGTGTCTCAAAGATACTCTGCGGCAGTCCAGAAGTACTCCAAGCTCGGGAAAGTTAGGAGGACTTTGTTGCTTCATCGGGAGAAATTTTTGAACGCAGATAATCCTCCAGAAAGCTCATCGAAAAAGAGAAAGTTTTCCGGAGAGGATTTCGAAATCGAAAAACAAGAAGTGATTAAAGTTGCTTCCAAAAAATGGAAATATTACAGACCTTCTATTTCGAAAACGACGTCGCAGAGTACTGTAAAAAGTGTCCCGGAGGTCGAAGAAGGCATTTTCCAACAGAACTTCCCTGCTTTGACGAACACCCAGATCAACTTGATGAGGACCATGAAGGTCGTGGAACCCGAGTCCGCCGGAAAAACTGAATCTATCGGAAAGTCCAGATGTCCGTCAAAGAAGGTTCCAAAACAAGATCAAAGAATTTCTCGTTTTAGCATAGACCAGTCTTCCATCGACCCAGATCTCGCCTCTGTCTTTAAAGAAATGGATCTTCTGTAATTTTAAAGATGTCTATTTTCTGAAAATAGCTCTTTTTAGAATTTAATTTAAACCATATTTATCTCTTTGAAATGGGTTTTTTAAAATATGACTGTAAAAATGTACATTTTTTGATTCACTTAAAGAAAGTTTTTGAATTGATAATCATTTAAAGCGGTTTCCGACCGTGAGAATATTTTTAATTTTTTGAAATCGATGATCAACAGACTTCAGGTACAATGGCAGCAGTTGATGTTAACGGGGATTCTGGAGACTTGGCGACAACCATCGAGGAGCCCATCGACTTCATCAGATTCGCTCTCAACGAACATGTCCTCGTAAAGATGAGAACCGACAGGGCCCTCACGGGGATCCTCCAAAGCTTCGATCAGCATCTGAACATGGTGATGAGTGACGTCGTGGAGACCATAAATACCACAGAATTAGATCTCGACAGTGGAGAAGAAATAGTGAAAACAGTAACTCGAGAGATTCCTCTTCTGTTTATCCGTGGAGATTCCGTCGTTTTGGTTTCGACTCCAAACAGGAACGTGACTTGAAATTTCGACTAATTTCTGTTTTATTTTCATGTTGGTTTTCATATTAAAAATCGAATCTCACCTCCGAACCTCGTTGGTATTTGATGTATTTTTCACTGATTTGTGTTGTGATGAAATAGTATATAAATACAACTTCTACCACATCTATTTTTCCTTGTTTTATAAAAGATTGCTTTATAGAAAAATAAATTATTCGCTCAATCCCAACGCACTGATGAGATTCTTCACGTTGTCCTTGATCACGGGTATGAAATATTCGAGGTCGTCGGTCACAGTATCGATGAGCTCTTCGTACCTTGTGAAACCGTTTTCAAGCATTTTCATTTGATCTCTCTCGTTCTTGATTAATGCAGCAGCCTCATCGATTTTGCTCAGTAAGTCCCATTCCTGTAGCCACTTCTTGGCTATCTCCAAACGCTTTTCTCCGCAACATTTCGAAAACAGATCGGAGTGTATATCATCCCAAAACGGTACACAACCATCGCCGAGCAGAAAATCCTTAACATCTCTGGGGTAACAAAACTCTTTGGGCATGAAATCGACGATGGCAGCTATCTTCGTGTCCCTCCACTGTCCTGAAAACAAAGTAATTATAAATCAGCATTAATGCTCCATCTGATTTTTTCCAAGTTATTACGTATACTGATTTTCAGTATACAAATTATTAAAATTTATATTTTCGAGAACCACGTTAAAGTGGCTAAAATCTAAATAAATAAACGAC